>CM076572.1:435878336-436024892 GCA_034641835.2 Pinus albicaulis | reverse complement strand
TTCAAAACCAAACAAGGACTCTTTGAGTGGCTAGTTATGCCTTTTGGTTTGTGTAATGCACTAGAAACTTTCATGCATGTTATGGATAGTGTTTTGCATCCATTCCTTGATGACTTTGTTATTGTCTACTTAGATGACATTTTAATTTTCAGCAAAATAAGAGAAGAACATGTCTTGCATGTGAATAGAGTGCTTGATATTTTGAAGAAAGAGAAATTATTTCTTAAGATGTCAAAGTGTGAATTTGGAAAGACTTCTTTGGTCTATTTGGGACATATTGTAGGAGGAGGAGAATTGAGGATTGATCCTTCTAAAGTGGAAGCCATTGTGAATTGGCCCACACCCAAAAGAGTAACCGAGGTAAGAATTTTCTTAGGTTCAGCTCAATATTGGAGAAAGTTTATTGCTAACTTTTCTTCCATCATAACTCCTATGCATGTAGTGACAAGCGTGAAGAAAAGATTCCAATGGGGAGGAAAACAATAGCAAGCTTTCGAAGCTTTAAAAGACAAGATCAGTTCAGCTCCAGTCCTTGCATTACCAAATTTGAGATAGCCATTCGAGATTCAAACCGGTGCTAGTGATTATGCCATGGGCGCATTGCTTTTGCATCATGGTAAGCCTATCACTTTTCATTCTGAAACTTTTAATGGTGTTGTGACTAATTATCCTACATATGAAAAAGAACTATATGCGTTGGTACAAAGTGTCAAGAAGTGGAAACACTACTTGATGGGCAAAGAGACTATTGTACATACCGATCACCAACCATTACAGTACTTGCAGTCGCAAACAAAATTGCAGCAATCAAGACATTTCAAGTGGATGGGATTTCTTCAATAGTTTCACTTGGTTATAAGGTACAAGAAAGGTAGTTTCAATAAAGTTGCAGATATGCTTTCAAGACCAATCATTAGTGCATCTACTTTACTCAAAAATGATTATGTTGTACATGAGAGTTACATAGAACAATATGCACATGACATTGATTTTCAAGACGTGTATGCTAGTTTGAGTGAAGGGAATAAAGCTGAAGAAAAATATTATCACATGCATAACAATTTGTTGTTTCATTTGGGCAAGTTGTGTATTCCACACGGAGAGAGGCTAAGCGTCATGGGATAATCTCATTAAAAAAAAAGGGGGGGCACACCATGGTAGATAAAGTGCCTGTGTCATGTTTTAAAAGAGGTTGTTCTATGTGTGCAACAAGTAAGCCTAGTAATAGGAAGCTTGGGTTGTACACGCCACTACTAGTACCATCAAGGCCATGGGAGAGCATCTCCATGGACTTTATTGGAGGTATACCTCTGTCAAAAAAACAACATGATTATCTTTATGTAGTTGTGGATAGATTCAGTAAAATGTGTATACTTATGCCATGTAAGAAAACCATTACAGCTGAAAAAACTGCTAAAATTTATTTTCAACATGTTTGGGTTCATTTTGGATTGCCAGCTTCTATTGTTAGTGATAGGGATTCCAAGTTCATTGGGAATTTTTGGTCAAATATATGGAGAATGATGGACACAAAGTTAAAAAAGAGTATCGCTTTTCATCCACAAACAGATGGAAAAACCGAGGTGGTGAACAGAACTGTTGTGCATCTATTAAGAGGATATTGTGGCAAACATCCTAATTTGTGGGATGAACAACTGCATTACATTCAGCATGCTTACAACCGGGCAAAGCACTCTTCAACACAAACCTCACCTTTTGAAGTATGCTTTGGGTATTTTCCAAAATCGCCATTAGACTTCATCTTTGGGAAGGATGTTGCAATTGATGGCCATAGTGACATTAATAAAGTTTGAAAGTTCATTGAGCAAATTCGGATTATACATCAACATGGCACTAAAGGAACTAAACCAAGCAAGGCACTAAACCAAGCAAGTCAAAATGGATGGAGGTTGGAAAGGTGAGGGAGTTGTACCCTCATCTACTGAACAGGTAATCAAGTCTTTTTGGGTCCAAAAGCTTCCCAATAGGGAGGAGTGATCAGGAGTTCATAAATTTTTCTGAAAATTAAAAGTTACAGGATTGGGTTGAAACTAGGATGGTTGCGTAGATCACGTCCTCCTGATTCTGGCGCCGTGAACGGTTCGAAAAATCGATGTCGTATGAGGGAGATATCGCGTTCTGATCGAAATGCCAAACAGGTAAATTTGCGACAGTTTGACCAAGTTTGATTGGGATGCACAATCAACAAGGTGGAGGCATAGTCAGAAAAAAGAAAAAGAAAAAGAAAAATAAAATAATATATATATATATATATATATATATATATATATATATATATATATAGAAGAATATTCCTTTCATCAAAGCCAATCGTGGGTTGAAAACTGTCGAAATTTTGTTGGGGTGTACGTTTTTGGCGAGCCAATCAAGAGCTACCACGTGGCCAGTCCTTAGGTTTCCACGTGGCCTTGGAACCACATTATAAAATTTTGTTGGAGGCTGCAGGATTAGACCCCCGAACCTCCCGTCGGGCATGCACAGGCTCTACTATCCACGCTACAAGTGTTTGTTAACATCTATGGATATCGGGTTCTATGTAAAGTTTATAACATTCGTGTTTGGGGGTTGGAGACCGCCGATGGTCCCAACCTGCCAACGGTCCCCGCAAGTTATGTCACATGGAATATATTAAAACCACCAACCGTTGCATTAAATTTAACCCGACACTTCAAACCGATTTCGTGTCGTGTGTTTTCACATGGCCATGATCTATCGACTTCGCAGTCCCCGCTAACCTCCAACATTAAACCCGCCAGTAGTTTCATTGTTGGTCACATCGCAATGGTTAAAGCGTTATCTCTGTGCGGTTTAATGCTAACCTCCAATAGTTCAACCCACGTTTAAAACTTAACTGCAGTCTTCCACCATGAGTTTCGTCGACCGTTTCGTTAACAAGCGATTTGGGGGGTGCGCATGTGGCCACCCCCAACCACTAACATTTATTATGTGGTTAGTGTTGAGCTCCAAGAATGTTCTTTCTTCCACCACATTCCACTCCATTTCTTTTGTCCATTTTTAATCTCAGGCTCAAATGATCAATAGAATTAGTTAAAATTGCTTTGAGAATGAATATCATTACTAACTTGCTATGTTTTTATGATTTTGTCATTGTAGTACTTTTTGAACTAAATCTAGCTACAGAATGCAGACATTCTGTAGCTAGTTGCCAATTCTGCAGCCGGCTTCATGTCTACACAGGTTCCAGGTGTCATCTCAGAGAAAAGAACATATGGTCGTATTCCACATCATCTCCTTATCATTTGTTGCTCTCCACGAATTTTGAACGGAATCCTGTAGGCGGTTATGCACGTGGGAACTCAAATTAGGAGGTAGACTCCTAAAAGGACAAGGACAATCCAGATGTCCTTAATCATATTATGAGACCACCTTCAGAGTTCTAGTTCGATTCTAATTAGGAAAGACAATTATTCCTATGTTATCTCAGATACGGTTATGTAATTTTGTTATAAATATGCTCGGGAAACCGAGGGACAAGGTTAGATTTTACGGTTGATTGCTAGATTTCAAAAGTCCGAAAACACTCTGTTTTGAAGTAATTTCTCTTTAATGAAAGAAGCATCATTTCCTTGAAAGCGTTGAATCAATCTTGAAGTAGATTTCATGCTACTCTGGTGGTAGAGGGCCCCTGCTACCTGAGCAGCCTTATTTATATGGTTTAGATAAGTATTTTAGTCTCGTTTTCATTTCTAGCTTAAGTAGATTTCTGAAGTTTATGTTTCATACTTGTTTCATTAATCATTACAGCTATACTTACTCTTATAAACTCTTCCAAAATATCATTATGATGAATAAGGCATAGTTGTGGTATTGTAGGTTTTAGTTGCATTTCCTTTCGTTAATTATCACAGTTAGACTTACTCTAATAAACTCTTCCAAAATATCATCACGATGAATAAGGCATAGTTGTGGTATTGTAGGTTTTAGTTGCTTGTTTACACTAAGTGTCACAGCTGGTCTTACTCTTACAAACTCTTCCAAAACATCATTAACAACGAATAAGAAACAACTGTGGTGTCTTAGATTCTAGTTGTATTTGCTTTCAGTTTTATGTTTATGTTCAATTGCATTGAATAATACAGCCATAATTGTTTTCACAAACTCTTCCAAAATATCATTCATATTGAATGAGATGGGCTGTAGAATTCCTTAGGTTAGTTGCATGTTAATTTAGTTACAGCACTCCGGAGGTAGAATGCATTTAGTTCAGCTATGTCACTACATTTCAGTTTGATAATGGCATTTTAGTTTAACACTGTTCACTGTACTCCAAGTAGACTAGTAGCACTCTAGTTTAGTCTTAGCTCACTGTATTAACATTCCAGTTTAGTTTTCCGGATGCGGATGGTTAATAGATATGATGGGACCTCCGTCCCGGGCCAGCTCCCAAGGCATTTCGCATGGGGTGGCCATATGGCTCCCAGCGGTGCCATTAAATTCGACTTGGTAGCAGTTCATTTACTCCCCGTCGCCGGCACTTCTTCCTCCTTGGTCCTCTCCGACGGCATATCATGGACTCTGTTGCAGGTTCTCCAGATCCTTCCAGCGCTAACTGCAGTTCTTGGAAGCCTATTTGCTGTGTATGTCCGGTGGCCTCTGCAATGCCCAGTGCCCGCACTCACACTGGCCGTCGCACCTCGCTACTAAGATGTATTGATATCGTGCCTGGGTATCATTTTTCGCATAGTGCTCTCTGTTCCAATTTTAACTTGCAAATCTCTCCAGGCTCTCTCCGCGGTCTCGCTCCTGCTCAAGCTCTCTCCCCTCGGCTTTGGTCTGTTCAAACTGCTGAGTCCGAAACGCTGAGGCTGAGGCAACGCATGCGGTGCCGTCGTGGAGCCACTCGCGGCAAGTCTGCAAGCGACCGTCCGTCTTCCAGCCTCGATGGAGCTCACCTCCCTGAGCATTCTGAAAGGCGGCATGTTCAGGACTCCTCTCGTCAATGGAACTTCGAAAGCCCTCCAGGCTTGGCTCGCGAGCATCAATCCTCCTCTCCTCACCTTGAGATGCCTCAGGAACCTGTTCCCTCTGCCCCCACACCTTCTGGAAGCCACTATCTACGACAAACCTCGCAGAGAGCGGAGCTTAGATTTGACTGCGCCTTCAATCGACCGAATATCACCGCCTACATTACCATTACCCTGTGAGAAGATTCTACTCCTCTCCCTCCCCTGGTGCACGACCCTCCCCCTGCTCCTTTTGTTTCCCGCTCCAACCCTGTTATAACGTCTCCCACGGGCCTGAGTGACACTCCTGTTACAGCCTCGCCCTCCCTGGGTGATCTTTCTATGCAGGTGGGTGCCAACCTCTCAGACAAAGGCGGAGCTCCGAGCGCTGATGCTGAAGACCCTGAGGAGCAATATGGGTGCCGCATTGAGGAGGAGCCACCGTCTCCGGCTCACACTCATTAATTCTACTATGAATTGGCTCAGTATGGTTTCTAATCACACCTATTTAGCTAGAAACACTGGTTTTTTTGTTTTTGTAGTCTACAGCAGCAGTAGTTGCATGTCAATGTTGTATTTTTGTAGTTATCTTATGTTGAACATAATGGACCTCTCACCGGTTTCCCTTTTCAAGGGCGGTGCAACTGCTTTTAAAAGAACTGGTTTCCCACTCTGGGCAGTTCATAATATAGTTAAAGCTTGGACTTCAAGCCCGGTTTCAGGCTTCCACAGCTGAACCGAGGCAGTTTTGTAACATTATGATTACTCAATAGAATTAGCACAATTTAGAAAAAAAAAAACATTCCAGTTTAGTTGCTATCCATTGCATTTTAAATTGTATTAGTTGTTAAATTTAAATACCACGGTCTTCATTATTTACAAAACTTCTTTTGTTCCACACTCATATTAATACATAATCATCTGGACAGAAGCTAGTATCAGTCTAAGGCCTGGAGTATTTTGCAACCTTTTTACCATTTCACAAACAAGCCTTTTCTCAAAGACTATTCTAAAAAGGAAATCTATAACTTTTGAGTGAGGCCTAGTGGTGTTAAATTGAGTTGCAGAACAGAATTAGAAGCTAGTTTAGAGTAGAAATATTATTGTGATACAAATGTTCTTTTCCAAATATATTCCAATAAGCCTTTAATCATGGATGAGATGTTGTAACATTGTAAGTTGATTGTTTGATTGTTTAATTAGGAGAACTTCATTTATACTTAACTTGTCCATTTCTCAAGCTCTTCCAACACATCTTTAATGAATGAATTGGATAATTTTAAGTTCATGTTGTGATTTATTTTCTTGCACTGAAGTCATTATCAAAATTTGCATTTTTTGTTTGCCATCCATAGTTTAGGCTTTGTTCTGTTTTAACACAACCAATAGCTTCTTTTCACCAGCACTTAGTTCTTTCCTTTTTCAACATAAAACCATGAAACCAAAAACATCATAAAACACTAAACACAACGTAGTGAGAAACAAATACCTAGGCAAATATAGTGCACCACACTTCAGCAGTTTACTAGCCCTGGTTGACAATTAATGAACTCAATTTAGGAACACTAGGTTGAGCACAAACATTTTGGCGCCGTTGCCAGGGAAGTGTAACTAGGTAGCCTTGTTTCTTAACTCCCAAAAACAATTATATGCGTAGAGAGAGAGACTCAAGGGGTAGATTCATAAGAAGTAGAAGCAGAAGTTTGATTCCTAGAACACCACTTGTTTCATCAAGACCTAGAGCCAGCACACCTCCAACTCAGACTCACATTCAATCCTTTACTGATCCTAGACTCCCAGAGGACTTAAGATCAGATATTCCATTAGAAAGACCTTCCACTTCATCCAATGAACCTGTCTTAGAAGAAGATTCAAGGACTCCTGCTGGAGACACAAACTTTTCCACTTCCACAGAAGAATCAACTATGGCAGAAGAAGGGGGAGGAGGAGTCTTTAATGGAGAACACACATTATTTGGAGGGGGTAGAGGTAGAGGTAGAGGAGAAGGAGGTAGAGGTGCAGAAGGATAAGGAAGTAGAGGAAGAGGTAGAAGAGAAATGGGAAACTCTTTTGGGTTTCCTATAGTAGATGAAGAAACCAATACAACTATGAAAAAAATTTCACCCTCTGTCCTTCCAAAATTCTATGGACTTAAAACTGAAGATCCTGAAACCTTCCTATTTGAATTTGAAGTCCTATGTAGAACTTATGACTAATTACAAGATGCTCAAAAACTTAAACTATTTCCTTCAACATTGAAAGGAGCAGCATTGAAGTGGTTTATGAGTTTGATCAACAGTTCTATTAGGACATGGGAAGACATGAAAAAAGCATTTCTAGAGAGGTATTTGGATTATTGTATGCCAGTCAATCATAAGGAGGAAGTGTTTAAGATGTTACAAAAAGAAGATGAAAACTTGGAAGATTTGTTGGAGAGATTTCATTACAACATCAAAAGAGCAAAAATGGAGAACTTAGATCAAGACACTTTAAAAGCTCTCTTGTTGAAGACAATTAAGGATGAATGGTTGGATATCCTTAACATGATGGGAAAAGGGGATATATCTCAGCTCACATTACCTGAAATATCTGAGTTATGTATCAACCTTTCAAGAGGGAAATCCAAAACTGTAAAAGGTCCAAGAGACCCTGCTCTTGCAAGGGTAAGTAAGTCTGCTTCTGGGACAGTAAGTAGGGCAGAGATAGGGCATATGCTTGATGAATTCAAATCTGGCATCTTAGGGAGTCTTAGTGAACAAATAGACACCCTTAAGTTACAAAACAAGCAAAAAGATGAATCTGATGCTTTAGCCATCTTTTGTCCCAAATGTAGAAAGAAGCATGCCTTGAGAGAATGTCCTTTGGATGCAAAAGTTGTAGAGACCTGTGTGATTTGTTCATAAAAACATGAGACCAAGATTTGTCCTTCACTTCCTGGTCTTAAAGTTGTCTTTCAAGAAGATACTCCTACAAGTTCCACATAATCTCTCAATTTTGTCTCTAGAAGGCCTTGGCAAGGACCTCAAACACAAGGATTTCATGATCAAATGTATAATCAACCCCTACCAAATTGGAATTATTGGCAGCAACCTTGGCCCCAATTTCAAAATCAATCTCAAGCTTGGGCACAAGGAGCACAAAATCTTTATGGAAGATACTCTCAGTACTATCAGTATCCACCATCCTATCCACCATACCCACATTTTCCTCCTCAACATAATCCTCAACCAAATCCTCAAAATCTACAACAACCACTTCCATTACCATTTCCTCAGAAAACAAACCAGTTGCCTGCTCAACCCATACCAAACCCCAACAATAAAAATCCTCAGAATACATACATGATAGAAGGCCAACAGTTTCCAACTTATTTAATTACTCCTCTAGACCTTAGTGATGTTCAACTTAGGTCTGGAAGAATACTTGAAAAAAGGAAACCTTCTGTGATTATACAAGAACAAGACAACTCTGAGGAAGATTCTCTACGAGAAAATAAAAGTCTTGAAGAAGACACATCTTTTCAGGACCCAAACATTGAAAAATCAAAATAAAAAGAACCAATAATTTCAACTCCTGTATTAGAGCAGCCATCAACATCCACTCCTACACCTCCCTTTCCAGAAAGATTACAAATTGATAGAGGTGTAGAAAAACAAATTATGGTGCCTAATTATGATTTCCTAGATGAGCTAAGAAATGTTTGCATTAAGATTCCATTATTACAAGCCATCAAGGAAATTCCAATTTTAGCAAAAACAATAAAGGAGTTGAGTATGAAGAAAACAAGAAAAAGAATAAGAGAGACAAAGAAAATTCAACTGGCAGGAAAAATAGCAGATATCATGATGGGTAAGATTGCTATTCCAAAGTATCTAAACCCAGGAAATCCAGTTGTTAAAATTCACATCAATGGAATTGAGATCCAAAACACACTCATTGATTTAGGAGCAGCAATCAATATCATGAGTAGACAAATCATGGATAAACTGAAACTTCCTAATCTTCTTTTTACACCCACATTATTACAATTAGAAGATAGATCTGTGATCAAACCTGATGGGGTAATAGAAGACATTCCAGTGTCCCTAGATTCTTGGGAGTACCCTATGGATTTCATGATCCTAACTCCTAAGAATAATCTAGGAGGACATCCTGTTATATTAGGAAGACCTTGGTTGGTTACAGCTGATGCTTTTATTAGTTGTAGATCAGGTGATATGTACATCTTTGATGGTATTTCAACTAAGAAATTCACTTTGTATTCTCCAGCTAGGACAATTACAGATTTAGATGATACTCAATGGATAGAGGATGAAGAAGATTTACAACCTCTCTTCACAATTTCAGAAATTAGTGAAGATAATCAAATTCTGAATACTCTAGAAAACTTTGAATCCTCTTCAGAATGCGAGCCGCAAGACAATTTAAGAAGAATCAGACATTGAGTTTTATCATCAAAATGAGATGTTTCTTCATTAGTTAGTCAAAGTATTACAGAGACATTCTTCTACATATGCATGGGAATACACTGACATGAAAGGGATAAGTCCCAAGACTTGTACTCATCACATCTATATAGAGGCAAATTGCAAACCAATCAGACAACCTCAAAGAGGGATGAATCCAAATCTTAGGGAAATTGTCAAGGAAGAATTGCAAAAATTGTTAAATGTCAACCATCTATCTATTGTGAATGTGTTTGGGGAACTCTATACCAGTGAATTGTGCCAAGAAAAATGGTAAATGGAGGGTATGTGTTGACTAGGAACTAACAACAAGCTACTCTTCAGAACCATTTTCCCCTACCTTTCATAGATCAGGTGTTAGATACATTAGCTGGCAAAAAGTACTTCTCATTTTTAGATGGGTTTAGTGGTTATAATCAAATCCAAGTAGCACTTGAAGATCAAGACAAAACCACATTTACTTGTACTTGGGGTACCTATGCTTATCGAGTATTGCCATTTGGATTATGCAATGCACCTACAACATTTCAAAGGGCAGTACTAAGAATTGTTTCAGATCTAATACATGATTGTGTAGAGGTATATATGCATGGTTTCAGAGTTTATGGAAACACATTTGAAGAAGCTTTAGCAAACTTGGAAAAAGTTTTAAAGAGATGTAAAGAAGCAAATCTTTCACTAAGTCATGAGAAGTGTTTTATGATGTTTACTGAAGGAATTGTTTTAGGACATCACATTTCAGGGGATGGGATTAGAGTTGATAAGTCAAAAGTTGAAGTCATCTCTAACTTATCTACTCCAAGTTGTCAAAAAGATGTTAGGAGTTTTCTAGGATTCACAGGATATTATCGAAGGTTTATAGAAAATTTCACCAAGATAGCATCTCCAATTTTCAAATTACTTACCAAAGACTGTGAATTCAAGTGGAATTATGATTGCCAGTTAGCCTTTGAGACCCTAAAAACAAAAATTTCTGAAGCACCTATTTTAAGAGGACCTAACTGGAAGTTACCTTTTCATATTTCAACAGATGCCTCAGATACAGCTCTAGGAGTAGTATTGGGACAAAAAGACTTGATTCCTTATGCCATCTACTATACCAATAAAAACTTGACTCCTTCAGAGTTATATACTGTAACTAAAAGAGAGTTTTTAGTTGTTTTTCATGCCATAAACAAATTCAGACACTATATAACAGGCTATGAAACTTTTGTTCACACAGATCACTCTGCAATTAGATATTTAATGAACAAATCAATTACTAATGACAGAGTCATAAGATGGTTATTGATTTTACAAGAATTCAACATTACCATTCTAGATAGGGCTGGAAAAAAAAAAACAGTAGCTGATTTCCTATCTAGACTCCAAAACATCCAAGACAATACCCCAGTTGAAGATCAATTTCCTGATGAATATCTTTTTGCAATTTCTACTCAGACTCCTTGGTTTGCTGACATTGCTAATTATTTAGTTTTAGGGAAATTTCTTTCAATAATGAATGTAAGAGATAAAAGAAAAATCATTTATGAAAGTGAAAAATATTCATGGGTTGCTAATGAGATGTACAGGACATGTCTAGATTTTATCATTAGGAGATGTGTTCGGGAAGATGAGATGTCTGAGAATCTTAAAGCATGTCATGATGAACCTTGTGGCAGACACTTTTCTGATAAGAGGACAGCCTATAAGATCCTTAATTTAGGATATTATTGGCCATCCTTATTTAAAGATGCTAAAGAGTATGTCAAAAGGTGTGACAGTTGCCAAAGGGTAGGGAAACCTTCTCCTTCAGGTGAGATACCATTACAACCTTAGGTACATATTGAACCTTTTGAAAAATGGGCTTTGGATTTTGTAGGACCTATTAGTTCTCCATCAAGACAAAAGAGATATATATTAGTTTGCGCTGATTATGTTACCAAATGGGTAGAAGCCAAGCCATTACTTTTTGCTAATGAAGCATCTGTAGTTACTTTTATTTTTGAGGATATTTTTACTCGTTTTGGTGTCCCAAGGGAAATTGTTACAGATCAAGGAGCTCAATTTACATCAAGGCTAGTGGAACAAATGATGGAGAGATACAAAATCAGGCATAGAAAATCTACTCCTTATTATCCACAAGCAAATGGTCAAGTGAAATCTACTAATAAGTTCATTGAAGGAATCCTAACAAAGACTGTTCATTTACATAGAAGAGATTGGGTAGATAGGCTTCCTGAAGCCTTGTGGGCCTATAGAAATACATGGAGAAACACAACAGGCCATACTCCTTATGAACTTTTTTATGGAAAGCAAGTTTTGTTCCCCATAGAGTTCCAGATTCAAACTTTCAAAATGGTAGTTCGGCTAGGACTTGATTTAACGGAGGCACAAAAGCATAGACTGGAGCAGATTAATGAATTGGACGAGATCAAACAAGATGCAGTTCAGAAAACAAGTCTAGTCCAACATCAAAGGACTAGATGGCATGATAAGTACATCAAAGAGAAGAAATTCAAAGAAGGTGATTGGGCTCTCTTGTTTGATTCAAAATTCAAGGATTTTCAAGGTAAATTTCAAACACATTGGCTTGGGCCATATGAAATTTCTTGAAATTTTTGACAATGGAGCAGTAAAAATCAGGACAATAGATGAAGAAGAGGTCAATTTTCTTGTGAATGGTCATAGATTGAAGCTGTATCACAAACCACTCTCAAGAGAAGAATTTGTCAAGAATTTCCAGGAAAACAGTGATTTGAAGTTAATGAAGAAGAATCTTTCTTCTTCATCAACTTGATTGAATTTTCTGAAGCATTTCTTAAAAAAAAAAATAAAAAAAAAAAGGTATAAACATGAAAACCAATCATTGATTGGCATGTTTATACAGAAAAGATAGAGTGAAAATCAAAGTCTTTCTGACACTCTAACTTTTCCATTTTGTTTTTGCAAGCAGCTCTTACAAAATCATAAGTTCAGATCCATTGCACTTATGATCCATCTCATTTCATTTCATTTCATTTACTTATCCATCCATACTCCATTTTATTGATTCATTCATACTTCACTTCATTCCATATTTCATTCATCTCATTCCATACTTCATCCACCTCATTTCCATTTACGACACTCTAACTTTTCCATTTTGTTTTTGCAAGCAGCTCTTACAAAATCATAAGTTCAGATCCATTGCACTTATGATCCATCTCATTTCATTTCATTTCATTTACTTATCCATCCATACTCCATTTTATTGATTCATTCATACTTCACTTCATTCCATATTTCATTCATCTCATTCCATACTTCATCCACCTCATTTCCATATCAAAATTTAAAGTTTGATGTTTTTCTGCAAATGAATAACACATGTCATGGATTGCAGACCATTTTCTATATTCTTCCACTCCATTTCATAAATTGAATCCATCCCATTCCATCATTCACTTCATACATATTCCATTATACCATGTTTCATCACCTATCTTCACTCATTCCATAAAATATTCTATGTATATTCCAAACCACTCCATTCCATGATTAAAAATTCTCCACAGGTACATTCTGCAGCTAAACAGATATTCTGCAGCTAATCAGACTTTCCGCAGCCAGACAGTCATTCTGCAGCTACAGATCCTGAAGGCACTGATCAAAAAACATTTGAATTGCAACAAGATGATCCAGTATATCCATGAATAAGAAGAATCAAGAAGGATTATGAAGACTCTTCCAGAGGAGAACAAAGTATACAAAGACCACAAAAAGCAAATGAAAAGAAAAGGTAAAAAGTTCTGGTTATAATGGCATTTCATAAAAACTTTAGTATAGTCTAGTTATGAATCATTCGAAAAAGTTGTTTTGATTATTTTTATTGATCATGCCAAATATACCCTCCACAAAACTTTGGATAAAAATATTTCATTTCAAATTTTATACTCGATCATCATTTAATCGGTTAAAAAGGCTGAAGTGTTTGATTTCCTCACGTCACCTAGCCAAATCATTTAATGATGATTTTTGAATCCGTTGTAAAAATCTCCGCAGTCTTTTCACTCATTGATTTGTTTTCTTCACCTCACTTCATTAACTCATTCCGTAACTACTTCCATCACTCCATTCCGTAGCCAGCCCTTCATCATTTCATTCCACAAAACAGAGATATCTCTATCACCGTGAGCAGAGGTATATCAGTTTGAAATATCAAACCACTGTCACCGTGAGCAGAGATTGAAGCATTATCACTGTGATCAGAGATTGAAGCATTATCACCGTGAAGCAGAGGTATATCAGTGTGGAATTTGAAGCCATTGTCACCGTGAAGCAGAGGTATATCAGTGTGGAATTTGAAGCCATTGTCACCGAGAAGCAGAGATATATCAGTTTGAAGATTGAAGCACTATCACCGTGAACCAGAGGTATATCAATTTGAAGGTTGAAGTTATTGTTCCCGTGAGCAGAAAGAGTACTAATCTGAAGATTGAAAAAGAAATTATGGGCCTCATTGTAAGAATTGAACCAGTGGGCACAAAATACCTGGAAGGATACCCTCAAAGTAGAGAAATGTTGCAACAGGTAGGATGGCTACAATTTCTTGAGAAATTTAATGGCTTCCACAAAGAAGTTACTAAAACATTTGCAAGGTCATTCAAAGGAGCCGAGGTTGAAGTTGGAGATGTTAAATTCACTGTCACAGAGGTTTTTATTGCAGAAGCAACAGGATTGCTTAGACATGGAGAGAGATGGTTTAAAAACAGAGAATTTCATAATGAATCATGGAAGCAAATCCTAAAATCACCAGGTATGGATGTCACTGTGTTTAAAAATGGAATTCCAAGTTCTGCATTAAAAAATAAATGGAGAAACATATTGCTTATTCTACAAAAATTTATCACTTGTGAAGGTAGATATGGCACATTTTATGTTTACCATATTAGGTTGATAATTCATTTTCTGGAGGAAGAGTTAAATTTTCCCTATTTCTTGCTTCAAAGTTTAAAAAATATGGCTTCTGGTGTTCAAAGGAGAGTCCAATTCTTAGAGACAACTCTATACCATCATGGCTTGGTTAAGATTTTAATTGAACACCATTTAGCCAAAAAAAAAGATACTTGGGATAATTTCTTGGTAAGAAATCACTTTGAGGAACCAAAAGAGCCCTCACCTGAACATCAACCTACAAGGAGAAGCAGAAAATGGAGAGCCTATAAAATTTAAATTGACAAAACAGTACAGGAAAGTAGTGAAGAAATAATCTCTGAGAAGTTGACTCAGATTAAGAGACAACTTAAGAAAGAGAGGGTAATCAGAAAATCTGCCACAGAAAAAGGAGAGGGATCATCCCAGCCAAGAAGAAGCCATAGACTCAAGGGGAAACTAAGGAAAACACAGATCAAACAAATAGGGGTGATAAATATAGAAGATGAGGAAACATCTATTGAAGAAGATGTTGAAGAAGATTTTAATGAAGAAACCCCTGAAATTGACCCTGCTCAGCAAGAAGTTTATGACTATGTTGAAACATTGGAAAGGAAAGCTTCAGAGAGTAGAGATAGAACCCCTAGTTCTCCACTTTCCGAAATAGATGTGTTAAGAAGGGATAGGTATGAGTTGGAAGTACTTAATAGACATATCAAAACTAAGAATGATATTCTGAAGGAACAAGTCAAACTCAAAACCAGTATGAACTCAACCTTATCTCTACAAATGGACAAAGTGGAAAAGGCTAATGAAAAGTTGAAAAAGAGGAACAAGAAGCTAATCAGGACACTTATCAACTTAAGGTTCAAACTAGTCATCAGAAAATCCAGAAGACCTTTAACTTCCAGGCAAAGAAGAAGGAGAGGGTTAGATGTTCTTGCAGAAGTCTCTGAGTTTATGGAATAAGTTGCATGAGGACATGCAAGAAGTCAGTAGTGGGGGTATGTTGAGCCCCAAGATTTTGCTTTATTTCATCTTACTTTACCTCATTTTCCTTTTTCCATTGTTATCCCAGGCCCAATTGATCAATGAAATTAGTTAAAATTACTTTTAGAATGATTAACATGGCTAACTTGCTAAGTTTTGTGATTTTGTCATTGTAATGCATTGTGAACTGAAACTAGCTACAGAATGCAGACATTCCATAGCTAACCACCAATTCTGCAGCTGTCTTCACGTTCAAGCATGTTCTAGGTGTCCTCTCAGGAAAATCCACACATGGGTATATTCCACATTATGTCCTCATCGTTCATTGCTCACCATGATGAATGAACCGAATTCTGGACGTGGTTTTCGTACGTGGGAACTCATTTAAGGAGGTAGACTTCTAATAGGACTGTCCTAGTCCAGATGTCCTTTGTCCCTTTACGCTGCCATTTTTGGAGTCCTAGTACAATTTTGATAAGGAAAGACAATGATCCCCGTATTGTTGCAAGTTCTGTTATGTAGATTTGTTATAAAAGCACTCGGGAAACCGAGAGACAAGCTCTAGATTTTGCTTAGATTTCATGTATTGACTGCTATATTTCTGAAGACCGAGACTACTCTGTTTCAAGTCATTTTCCTTTAATGAAGAAGACATCATTTCTTTGAACGTGTTGAGTTGATTTTGAGTTAGATTCCGTCTGGTGGTAGAGGGCCCCTGCCTCCTGCACGGCTTTACTTTCGTAATTTAGATAAGTATCTTAGTTGTTTTCACGTTTTTGAAGTTTGAGTTCATAGTTAATTTCGTTAGCCACTATAGCTATACTTGTTCTAAGAAACTCTTCCAAAAGATCATGATAATGAATGGGAAATGGCTGTAGTGTTGTAGGATTTATTTGTAATTTCTTTTGTTCATTATCATAGTTGAACTTATACTAAGCAAACTCTTCCAAAAAATCCTTATGATGTCTAAGGCATGACTGTGATACTGAATGTTTCGGTTGTTTGTTTGCACTAAGTACCATAGCTGATCTTACTCTTAAAACGCTCTTCCAAAATATCATAATGATGGGTAGGAGATAGCTGTGATGTCTTAGTTTTTAAATTGCTTTCAGTCTTTATGTTTGCATTTGCACTGAATTGTACAACCAAGATTGTTCTAGCAAGCTCTTCCAAAATACCATTCATGATGGACAAAACAGGTTGTAGAATCCCATAGATTAATGCATGATAACTTAGTTAGGGTACTCCGGAGTCAAATTGCATTCAATTCATGCTCTGTTATTTTGTTTTAAGTTTGATAATGGCTTGTTAGTTCAACACTGTTTTAGACTAGTGACATCTTAGTTCAGTTTTAGCTTAGCTCATTGTATTTTCATTCCACATTTAGTTGTCATCCATTGCATATTATATTACATTAGTTGTTAAACTTAAACAATACAGCCTTCATTATTTACAAAATCTCTTTTGTTTCAAATCCATAATTGACTCATAACCATCCAAACAGAAGACAGTATCATCTCAAGGCCTAAAGTACTTTTGCAACTTCTTCATAAACAAAGCCTTTCTTCAAAATAATACTTTAAAAAGGAATCCATAACTTTTGAATAAGGTTTAGTGATGTTAAACTAAGTTGCAAAAGAGAATTAGGAACTAGTCTTAGATTAGAGATCTTATGATGTAACAATATTTTTCTCCAAATATGTTTCAAAAAATCTTTAATCATGGATAAAATGTTGCATCATTATAAGTTGGTTGTTTAATTGTTTAGTTAGGAGAATTTGTATACTTAGCTAACCATTTCTCAAGCTCTCCCAAAATACCTTTGATGAAAGAATTGGACAAGTTAAGTTTATGTTTTGATTCATTTTCTTGAAGTAATTATCAAGCTTTGTATTCTGCTTAGTCATAGTTTAGCTTTGATTCTGTTTCAGTATTTGCATTTGCATTTTTCATTTGTCATCAACCAATTAGGCTTCACTCTGTTTTTAACCAGTAGCTTCTTTCCACTATTTTTGTAGTCATTATTCCTTGTGAAACATAAAAGCCATCAAAAGACCAAAAACATCACAAATCATCATAAAATACCAAAAACATCATAAAACACTAAACACAATGCATTAGGAGACAAACACCTAGGCACATACAGTGCACTTCACTTCAGCAGTTTACCAACCTTGGTTGACAATTAAATGAACTCAATTTAGGAGACTAGGTTGAGCCCAAACATTTTGGCGCCGTTGCCGGGGAAGTGAAAACTAGGTAACCTTTGTTTCTTAACTCCCAAAAAAAATTATATGCGTAGAGAGAGAGACTCAAGGGGTAGATTCATAAGCAGCAGAAACAGAAGTTTGATTCCTAGAACACCACTTGTTTCACCTAGACCAAGAGCTAGTACACCTTCAACTCAGACCCACATTCCATCCTTTACTGATCCTAGACTTCTAGAAGACCTAAGATCGGATATTCCATTAGAGAAACTTTCCACTTCATCAACTGAACCTGCCTTAGAAGAAGATCCAAAGACTCCTGTTAGGGACACAAACTTTTCTACTTCCACAGGAGAATCAACCATGGCAGAAGAAGGGGGAGGAGGAGTATTTAATGGAGAACACACATTATTTGGAGGGGGTAGAGGTAGAGGTAGAGGAGAAGGAGGTAGAGGTGCAGAAGGAGGAAGAGGTAGAAGAGAAATGGGAAGCTCTTTTGGGTTTCCTATAATAGATGAAGAAACCAATACAACCATTAAAAATATTTCACCCTCTGTCCTTCCAAACTTCTATGGACTTAAAACTGAAGATCCTGAAACCTTCCTATTTGAATTTGAAATCCTGTGTAGAACTTATGACTACTTACAAGATGCTCAAAAACTTAAACTATTTCCTTCAACATTGAAAGGAGCAACATTGAAGTGGTTTATGAGTTTGATCAACGATTCTATTAGGACATGGGAAGACATGAAACAAGCATTTCTAGAGAGGTATTTGGATTATTGTATGCCGGTAAATCATAAGGAAGAAGTGTTTAAGATGTTACAAAAAGAAGATGAAAACTTGGAAGATTTGTTGGAGAGATTTCATTACAACATCAAAAGAGCAAAAATGGAAAACTTAGATCAAGACACCTTAAAAGCTCTTTTGTTGAAAACAATTAGGGATGAATGTTTGGATATCCTTAACATGATGAGAAAAGGGGATATATCACAGCTCACATTACCTGAAATATTTGAGTTATGTATCAACCTTTCAAGAGGGAAATCTAAAACTGTAAAAGGTCCAAGAGATCCTGCTCTTGCAAGGGCAAGTAAGTCTGCTTCTGGGACAGTAAGTAGATCAGAAATAGGACACATGCTTGATGATTTTAAATATGACATATTAGGGAGTCTTAGTGAACAAATAGACACCCTTAAGATACAAAACAAGCAAAAGGCTGAATCTGATGCCTTGGCGATCTTTTGTCCCAAATGTAGAAAGAAACATGCCTTGAGAGAGTGTCCTTTGGATGTAAAAGTTGTAGAAACCTGTGTCATTTGTTCTGAAAAACATGAGACCAAGAATTGTCCTTCTCTTCCTGGTCTCAAAGCTGTCTTTCGTCGAGAAACTCAGTTACATAATCGATTAATTTTGTCTCTCTAAACCAACGCGGGGAACCATACCCACATTTTTCTCCTCAAAATCCTCAACAAAATTTTCAACAAAATCCTCAACAATATCATCAGAACCTACCACATCAAAATCAACCGCTTCCATTACAATTTCCTCAAAAATCAAATCAGTTGCCTGCTCAACCCATACCAAACCCCAACAAAAAAAATCCTCAGAACACATACATGATAGAAGGCCAACAGTTTCCAACTTATTTAATTACTCCTTTAGAACTTAGTGATGTTCAACTTAGGTCTGGAAGAATACTTGAAAGGAGGAAACCTTCTGTGATCATCCAAGAACAAGATAACTTTGAGGAAGATTCTCTACGGGTGAATAAAAGTCTTGAGGAAGACACATCTTTTCAGGACCCAAACATTGAAAAATCAAAGAAAAAAGAACCAATAATTTCAACTCCTGTATTAGAGCAGCCATCAACATCTACTTCTACACCCCCCTTTCCAGAAAGATTACAAATTGACAGAGGTGTAGAAAAACAAATTATGGTGCCTAATTATGATTTCCTAGATGAGCTGAGAAATGTTTGCATTAAGATTCCATTATTACAAGCCATCAAGGAAATTCCAATTTTAGCCAAAACAATAAAGGAGTTGAGCATGAAGAAAACAAGAAAAAGAATAAGAGAGACAAAGAAAATTCAACTGGCAGGAAAAATAATAGACATTATGATGGGTAAGATTGCTATCCCAAAGTATCTAGACCCAGGAAATCCAGTTGTTAAAATTCACATCAATGGAATTGAAATTCAAAATACACTCATTGATTTAGGAGCAGCAATCAATATCATGAGTAGACAAATCATGGATAAACTGAAACTTCCTAATCTTCTCTTTACACCCACATTATTACAATTAGCAGACAGATCTGTGATCAAACCTGATGGGGTAATAGAAGACATTTCAGTGTCCCTAGATTCTTGGGAGTACCCTGTGGATTTCATGATCCTAACTCCTAAGAATAATCTAGGAGGCCATCCTGTTATATTAGGAAGACCTTGGTTGGCTACAGCTGATGCTTTTATTAGTTGTAGATCCGGTGATATGTATATCTCCGATGGTAGTTCAACTAAGAAATTCACTTTATATCCTCCAGCTAGGACAATTACAGATTTAGATGACACTCAATGGATAGAGGATGAAGAAGATTTACAACCTCTCTTCACAATTTCATAAATTAGTGAAGATAATCAAATTCTGAATACTCTAGAAAACTTTGAATCCTCTTCAGAATACAAACATGAACCATTTCAAGAGGGATCCAACATTGAGTTTTTGTCATCAAGGCAGATGTCTCTTCATTCTATGGATAAATTTGGCAACTCTACAAGTGAGATATTTCCAGGCAAAACTTTGAACATAAACAAGAACCTAGAAAAATCTCAACAAGAAGAGTTAGTCAAGATATTACAGAGACATTCTTCTGCATATGCATGGGAGTACACTGACATGAAAGGGATAAACCCCAAGACTTGCACTCATCACATCTATATAAAGGAAAATTGTAAACCAATCAGACAACCTCAAAGACGGATGAATCCAAATCTTAGGGAGATTGTTAAAGAAGAATTGCAAAAATTGTTAAATGTCAACTTCATCTATCCCATTTCAGATAGTCAGTGGGTTTCTCCTTTGGTAATTGTGCCAAATAAAAATGGTAAATGGAGGGTATGTGTTGACTACCAGGAATTAAACAAAGCTACTCTTAAAGACCATTTTCCCTTACCTTTCATAGATCAAGTGTTAGATACATTAGCTGGCAAAAAGTACTTCTCATTCCTAGATGGGTTTAGTGGTTACAACCAAATCCAAGTAGCACTTGAAGATCAAGACAAAACCACATTTACCTGTCCTTGGGGTACCTATGCTTACCGAGTATTGCCATTTGGATTATACAATGCACCTGCAACATTCCAAAGGGCAGTATTAGGAATTTTTTCAGATCTAATACATGATTGTGTAGAGGTATACATGGATGATTTCACAGTTTATGGAAACACATTTGAAGAAGCTTTAGCAAACTTGGAAAAAGTTTTAAAGAGATGTCAAGAAGCAAATCTTTCACTTAGTCATGAGAAATGTTTCATGATGTTTACTGAAGGTATTGTTTTGGGGCATCACATTTCAGGGGATGGGATTATAGTTGATGAGTCAAAAGTTGAAGTCATCTCTAACTTATCTATTCCAAGTTGTCAAAAAGATGTTAGGAGTTTTCTAGGATTTACGGGATATTATCGGAGGTTTATAGAAAACTTCACCAAGATAGCATCTCCACTCTTCAAATTACTTACCAAAGATTGTGAATTCAAATGGAATTCTGATTGCCAGTTAGCCTTTGAAACCCTGAAAACAAAAATTTTTGAAGCACCTATTTTAAGGGGACCTAACTGGAAGTTACCTTTTCATATCTCAACATATGCCTCTGATACAACTCTAGGAGCAGTATTGGGACAAAAAGACCTGATTCCTTATGCCATATACTATACCAGTAAAAATTTGACTCCTGCAGAGTTAAATTATACTGTAACTGAAAAAGAGTTTTTAGCTGTTGTCCATGCCATAAACAAATTCAGACACTATATAACAGGTATGAAACTTTTGTTCACACTGATCATTCTGCAATTAGATACTTAATTAACAAATCAATTACTAATGGCAGAGTCATAAGATGGTTATTGCTTTTACAAGAATTCAACATTACCATTCTAGATAGGCTTGGAAAACAAAACACAGTAGCTGATTTCCTATCTAGACTCCAAAACATCAAAGATGACACTCCAGTTGAAGATCAATTTCGTGATGAATATCTTTTTGCAATTGCTACTCAAACTCCTTGGTTTGCGGACATTGCTAATTATTTAGTTTTAGGAAAATTTCCTTCAATAATGAATGCAAGAGATAAAAGAAAAATAATTTATGACAGTGCAAAATATTCATGGGTTGCTAATGAGTTGTACAAGATAGGTCCAGATTTGATCATTAGGAGATGTGTTCGGGAAGATGAGATGCCTAAGATTCTTAAAGCATGTCATGATGAACCTTGTGGCGGACACTTTGCTGATAAGAGGACAACCTATAAGATCCTTCATTTAGGATATTATTGGCCATCCTTGTTTAAAGATGTTAAAGAGTATGTCAAAAGGTGTGATAGTTGCCAAAGGGTAGGGAAACCTTCTCCTTCAGGTGAGATGCCATTACAACCTCAGGTACATATTGAACCTTTTGAAAAATGGGCTTTGGATTTTGTAGGACCTATTAGTCCTCCATCAAGACAAAAGAGATATATATTAGTTTGCACTGATTATGTTACCAAATGGGTAGAGGCCAAGCCATTACTTTTGCTAATGAAGCATCTGTAGTTAATTTTCTTTTTGAGGATATTTTTACTCGTTTTGGTGTCCCAAGGGAAATTGTTACAGATCAAGGAGCTCAATTTACATCAAGGCTAGTGGAACAAATGATGGAGAGGTACAAAATCATGCATAGAAAATCTACTCCTTATCATCCACAAGCAAATGGTCAAGTGGAATCTACTAATAAGGTCATTGAAGGAATCCTAACAAAGACTGTTCATTTACATAGAAGAGATTGGGTAGATAGGCTTCCTAAAGCCTTGTGGGCCTATAGAACTACATGGAGAAACACAACAGGTCATACTCCTTATGAACTTGTTTATGGAAAGCAAGTTTTGTTTCCCATAGAGTTCCAGATTCAAACTTTCAAAATGGCAGTTCAACTAGGACTTGATTTAACGGAGGCACAAAAGCATAGATTGGAGCAGATTAATGAATTGGATGAGATCAGACAAGATGCAGTTCAGAAAACAAGTCTAGTTCAAAGAGAAGAAGTACATAAAAGAGAAGAAGTTCAAAGAAGGTGACTGGGCTCTCTTATTTGATTCAAAATTCAAGGATTTTCAAGGTAAATTTCAAACACATTGGCTAGGGCCATATGAAATTGTTAAATTTTTTGACAATGGAGCAGTAAAAATCAGGACAATAGATGAAGAAGAGGTCACTTTTCTTGTGAATGGTCATAAATTGAAGCTATATCATAAACCACTCTCAAGGGAAGAATTTATCAAGAAGTTCCAGGAAAACAGTGATGTGAAGTTAATGAAGAAGAATCTTTCTTCTTCATCAACTTCATTGAATTTTCTGAAGTTATTTATTTTGAAAAAAAAAAAAAAGTATAAACATGAAAACCAATCATTGATTGGCATGTTTATACAGAAAAGATAGGGTGAAAATCAGAGTCTTTCTGACACTCTAACTTTTCCATTTTGTTTCTGCAAGCAGCTGTTACAAAATCATAAGTTTAGATCCATTGCACTTATGATCCATCTCATTTCATTTCATTCCATTTACTTATCCATCCATACTCTATTTCATTCATTCATTCATACTTCACTTCATTCCATATTTCATTCATCTCATTCCATACTTCATCCACCTCATTTCCATATAAAAATTTAAAGTTTGATGTCTTTCTGCAAATGAATAACACATGTCATGGATTGTAGGCCATTTCTTATATTTTTCCACTCCATTTCATAAATTGTAATCCATCCCACTCCATCATTCACTTCATACATATCGCATTATACCATATTTCATCATTTATCTTCACTCATTCCATATAATATTCCACTTATATTCCAAACCACTCCATTCCATGATTAAAATTCTCTACAGGTACATTCTGCAGCTAATCAGACTTTCCGCAGCCAGGCAGTCATTCCGCAGCTACAGATCCTGAAGGCACTGATCAGCAGACATTTGAATTGCAACAAAATGATCCAGTATATCCATGAACAAGCAAAATCAAGAAGGATTATGAATACTCACAAAGTAATGGTTTCTAGAGGAGAACAAAGTATATAGAGACCACAAAAAGCAGATGAAAAGAAAAGGTAAAAAGTTCTGATTATAATGGCATATCATAAAAAAATTTAGTATAGTTTTAGTTATGAATCATTCGAAAATTTGTTTTGATTATTTTTATTGATCATGCCAAATATACCCTCCGCAAAACTTTGGATAAAAATCCTTCATTTCAAATCCTATACCCGATCATCATCTAAGCGGTTAAAATGCTGAAGTGATTGATTTTCTCACGTCACCCAGCCAAATCATTTAATGATGATTTTTGAATCCGTTGTAAAATATCTCCGCGGTCTTTTCACTCATTGATTTGTTTTCTTCACCTCACTTCATTAACTTGTTCCGTAACCACTCCCTATTACTCCATCCCGTAGCCAACCCTTCATCATTTCATTCTGTAAAACAGAGGTATCTCTATCACCGTGAGCAGAGGTATATTAGTTTGAAAGTTGAAGCCACTGTCACCAAGAAGCAGAGGTATATCAGTTTGAAATTTGAAGCCATTGTCACCATGAAGCAGAGGTATATCAGTTTGAAATTTGAAGCCATTGTCACCGTGAAGCAGAGGTATATCAGTTTGAAGATTGAAGCACTGTCACCGTGAAGCAAAGGAGTATTAATTTGAGGGTTGAAGTCATTGTCTCTGTGAGCAGAAAGAGTACTATCCGAAGATTGAAGAAGAAATTATGGGCCTCATCGTGAGAACTAAACCAGTGGGCACAAAATACCTGGAAGGATGGCTGCAATTCCTTGAGAAATTTAATGGCTTCCACAAAGAAGTTACTAAAACGTTTGCAAGGTCATTCAAAGGAGCCGAGGTTGAAGTTGGAGATGTTAAATTCACTGTCACAGAGGTTTTTATTGCAGAAGCAACAAGATTGCCTAGACATGGAGAAATATGGTTTAAGAACAAAGAATTTCATAATGAATCATGGAAGCAGATCCTCAAATCACCAGGTATGGATGTCACTGTGTTTAAAAAGGTAATTCCAAGCTCTGCATTAAAGAATAAATGGAGAAACATGTTGCTTATCCTACAAAAAATTATCACTTGTGAAGGTAGATATGGTACTTTCTATGTTTACCATATTAGGTTGATAATGCATTTCCTATAAGAAGAGCTTAATTTTCCCTATTTCTTGCTTCAAAGTTTAAAAAAGATGGCTTCAAGTGTTCAGAGGAGAGTCCAATTCCTAGAAACAACTCTATACCATCATGGCTTGGTTAAGATTCTAATTGAACACCATTTAGCCAAAACAAAAGATACTTGGGATAATTTCTTGGTGAGAAATCACTTTGAGGAACCAAAAGAGCCTTCACCTAAACATCAGCCTACAAAGAGAAGCAGAAAATGGAGAGCCTCTAAAATTGAAACTGATAAAGCAATTCAAGAAAGCAGTGAAGAGATAATCTCTAACAAATTGACTCAGATTAAGAGACAGCTTAAGGAAGAGAGGGTAATCAGAAAATTTTCCACAGAAAAAGGAGAGGGACCATCCCAGCCAAGAAGGAGCCATAGACTCAGGGGGAAACTAAGGAAAACACAGATCAAACAAACCGGGGTGATAAACATAGAAGATGAGGAAACATCTATTGAAGAAGATGTTGAAGAAGATTTTGATGAAGAAGCCCCTAAAATTGACCCTGCACAGCAAGAAATTTATAACTATGTTGAAACATTGGAAAGGAAAGCTTCAGAGAGTAGAGATAGAACCCCTAGTCCTCCACTGTCTGAAATAGATGTGTTAAGAAGAGATAGGTACGAGCTGGAAGTACTTAATATACATATCAGGACTGAGAATGATATTCTGAAGGAACAAGTTAAACTAAAAACCAATATGAACTCAACCTTGTCTCTACAAATGGACAAAGTGGAAAAGGCTAATGAAAAGTTGAAAAAGAGGAACAAGAAGTTAATCAGGGCACTTACCAATTTAAGATTCAAGTTAGTCATCAGGAAGCCCAGAAGGCCTTTAACTTCCAGGAAAAGAAGAAGAAGAGGGTTGGATGTTCTTGCAGAAGTCTCTGAGTTTATGGAATAAGTTGCATGAGGACATGCAAGAAGTCAGCAGTGGGGGTATGTTGAGCCCCAATAATGTTCCTTCTTCCATCATACTTCACCCCATTTTCTTTTGTCCATTGTTATCCCAGGCTCAAATGACCAATGAAATTAGTTAAAATTGCTTTTAGAATGAATATCATGGCTAACTTGCTAAGTTTTGTGATTTTGTCATTGTAATGCATTTTGAACTGAAACTAGCTACAGAATGCAGACATTCCGTAGCTAGTTGCCAATTCTGTAGCTGTCTTCACGTTAAATCATGTTCCAGGTGTCCTCTCAGGAAAAGCCACACATGGGTATATTCCACATCATGTCCTCAGCGTTTTTTGCTCACCATGAAGAATGAATGGAATTCTGGACGTGGTTTTGTATGTGGGAACTCACATAAGGAGGCAGACTCCTAATAGGACAAGGACAGTCCAGCTGTCCTTTGTCACTTTACGCTGCCATCTTTAGAGTTCTAATACGATTTGATATGAAAAGACAATGATCCCTGTATTATCTCAAGTTCTCTTATGAAGATTTGTTATAAATGTACTCGGGAAACCGAGAGACAAGCTCTAGATTTTGATTAGATTTCGTGGATTGACTGCTATATTTCTGAAGACCGAGAATACTCTGTTATAAGTTATTTTCCTTTAATGAAGAAGACATCATTTCTTTGAATGCGCTGAGTTGATCTTGGGTTAGATTTCATGCTACTCTGGTGGTAGAGGGTCCCTGCCTCCTGAGCGGCTTTACTTTTGCAATTTAGATAAGTATCTTAGTTCGTTTTCAAGTTTTTGAAGTTTGCGTTCCTAATTAATTTCATTAGTCATTATAGCTATACTTGTTCTAAGAAACTCTTCCAAAAGATCATTATAATGAATGAGAAATGGCTGTAGTGTTATAGATTTTATTTGCAATCTTTTTCGTTCATTATCACAGTTAATCTTACTCTTAAAAACTCTTCCAAGATATCATTATGATGAATAAGGTATAACTGTGATACTGTAGGATTCAGTTTCTTGTTTACACTAAGTAGCATAGCTAATCTTACTCTTAAAAGCTCTTCCAACACATCATAATAATGAGTAGGAAATAGCTGTGATGTCTTAGTTTTTAATTGTAATTGCTTTCAGTTTTCATGTTTGTATTCAAATGCATTGAATTGTACAGCCAGGATTGTTCTAACAAGCTCTTCCAAAATACCATTCATGATGAACGAAATAGGCTGTAGAATCCCATAGATTAATTGCATGATAACTTAGTTAGGGCACTCCGGAGGCAAATTGTATTTAATTCATGCTCTGTTGTTTCGTTTCAAGTTTGATAATGGCTTTTTAATTTAGCACAGTTCACTGTAGACTAGTGACACCTTAGTTCAGTTCCAGCTTAGCTCACTGTATTTACATTTCAAGATTAGTTGCCATCCATTTCATTTTAAATTGCATTAGTTGTTAAACTTAAATACCACGGTCTTCATTATTTACAAAACTTATTTTGTTCTAAACCTATATTAACTCATAATCATCTGGACAGAAGATAGTATCAGTATAAGGCCTGGAGTACTTTTGCAACCTTTTTACCATTTCAAAAACAAGCCTTTCCTCAAAAGACTATTCTAAAAGGAAATCTATAACTTTTGAGTGAAGTTTAGTGGTGTTAAACTAAGTTGCAGAATAGAATTAGGAGCTAGTTTTAGAGTAGAGATCTTTTGATGTTACAAATGTTCTTTTCCAGATATGTTTCACAAACCTTTAATCATGGATGAGATGTTGTATCATTACAAGTTGATTGTTTAATTGTTTAGTTAGGAGAATTTTTACACTTAGCTGCCCATTCCTCAAGCTCTTCCAAAATATCTTTAATGAATGAATTGGACAAGTTAAGTTCATGTTGTGATTCATTTTCTTGAAGTCATTATCAAGCTTTGTATTTTGCTAAGTCATAGTTTAGGTTTGGTTCTGTTTCAATATTTGCATTTGTTATTTGTCATCAACAATCTAGGCTTCACTCTATTTTTAACCAGTAGCTTCTTTCCACCAGCATTTATTTCTTTCCTTTGTGAACATAAAACCATAAAAAGACCAAAAACATCATAAAACACTAGACACAACGAAGTAAGAAACAAACACCTAGGCACATACAGTGCACCACACTTCAGCAGTTTACCAACCCTGGTTGACAATTAAATGAACTCAATTTAGGAGACTAGGTTGAGCACAAACAGTTTTCTTGTCCTGATCATCCTCGTGCACTAGAATCTGGTTGTATCTCGAATAGCCATCCAACGGTGACATCCGGGAAGACCCAACAAATCTTTGAAGGATATGATCCACTTTAGGAAGTGGATAGTTTTCCTTTAGAGATAATTTGTTCAAGTTATTGAAATCTATGCAGAGCCAGATTTCTCCAGTCTTCTTTTTTACTGGGGACCGAATTAGAAATCCAATCAGAAATTCTGATAGGAAAAATAATACCGGACTTGAAAATTCTGTTCACCTCTTTTTCAATTGATGGCAACAATCTTGGGTTTATCTTTCTGAACTTTCGCCGAAAGGGATTTTGATCGGGATTAATCGGAATAGTGTGTTGAATTATGTTCTTGTCATACACCTTTAAATATGCATATTCCCATGTGAAAACATCAGAAAATTAAAAAAGTAAATTGATATATTTAGCCTTTACCTTGAGAGATAAAGACCTAGAATGTTTAACCATCTTTGGTTTGTCTGCTGTCCTGATGTTCACATCCTCCACACCTTTTTCCGTAGGCACTAGTGTAGGCTTTCTTGCTACATTATCTTGGTCAAACAAATCTTCCAAAGGTATGGGACCTTTTAGAATTTTGTGCTGTAGTACATCCACCTGAGTTGCTTCGATGTCCTGGTCATCTTTGTCACAAATTTCATCTATGGAAAAATTTTCGAATTCACCCTCACCTTGAAGAAAGTTATTTACCTGCTTATCATCCCAGAATACTTGCCAATATCGCAAATTATCGAGAACAGTGGGCCGATGTTTCATACGAATCTCAAATTTTCTGTTTGAAAAGATGGGGATCTTGAAATTGCTTGCAGTTGTAGCCAATGAATCTGCCATGAGATTTTGACTCCTTGGCACAACTGAAAGTGTATAATCTAGAAACATTTTCAAAATATCTAGTACATCATTCCTGTATGCTCTCATCCATGGATGGTTAGCTTCATATTCACCTTTAACTTGCTTAATCACAAGTTCTGAATCACCATGTATTGAAATTATTTTTTCACCCAGTTTCTTCAAAATCTTTAGGCCAGTAATTAGTGCTCCATACTCTACCTCATTGTTAGTGCAATCAAAAGCTAACTTATAAGAGCATAATAAAAAATTTGTAGGAACTTTACAAGGCTGATGAAAAGGGCTGCAGACCCAAATTCCAATTCTTGCCCCGTATTTTCCCAAGGCACCATCAAAGTCCATGGACCATAGACCATTTTCATCCTTGAAGTGCTGAAACTTTGATTTTTTTTTTTTGGCTCAATTTTCTGAACTGTTTCTTCATGTTGTCTGGACTTTCTTCTGCTTTATCTAATGGTTGTTATGAGTTTTTCTCTACCTCATTTGATGGCTGTTATGATGAACTCAGAAGATTATCTTTTACTTTTCTATAACTTTTCTAGTGCAATTATGAATCTCTAGAACATCTTCTGTTTCTACGAGCTGTTTATCTACATCATTTAAGCCGCTATCATTAAACAAAATAAAAGACTCTAAATCTGCATGTACAACATTTATCGGATGATTGTTGGGCTTTTCTTTGCTTGTGATCATATATTTCATCTTTGTTTCATAGTACAATTTTCTCAATTGTTCGAAAACCAGGATGGTTGCATAAGAAAATTATAGTTGCAACGTGCCTCTCAATTCCCCTCCCCGCAACAAGATCTTGACAACAACTTGCCAAACCATGGCGATATGTTAGCTACCACCACATCCATTAGAACATTGTTTGCTGGAATCTGCTCTAGGGAGACTACCAAATATTTAATAAGGCCAATACAATAGACTCTACCTAAATCGAAGGAGTATAAGTCATGATAAGGACGAGTGATATCAAGGCCCAACTTTTCCATGATGGATTTTGGCATTAGGTTATGGGAGGTTCCAGAGTCTAACATGGAATTGTGTAAAATGCATTGGTGGATTCTTAGACTCAAATAGAATGGGGGAACCTCGCTATCTTCTAACTGAATATCAATAGTAGGATCAAAAATAATTTTGGGCTGATCATCTTCGACATTTACCATGTCGGACAAAGGATCTAATTTAATCATTTTGGCTACATGGGACTTATACTGGTTATTCTTAACAAGCTCAGTCAAAGGAATAAACACTTTTAACTTTGAAATTTCAGTTTCTAGGCTGAAAGGAGTGGATTTGTCTACCTATTTAATGAAGATGTCTCATCTGTTAGCATAGTTCTTTGATGGAGCTTCTTTTCTCTGACTATCCTTATCCTTACTTAGTGAACTCGTAGATGAATGATTTACCTTGTTCTGATTCATGACTGCAAGATCCTTTCCTTTACTTTGATTACCCAAAGGATTCTGCTTTGTTTGAGTATCTTTCTGCTGAGATGCCCTTTTCTAAATGAGATTAACTGATGCATCCCTGCTCCTCAATGAGTATTGCCTTTGTTGTGAACTAAGTGCATTCAAGTAACCCTACTGATAATAATCTGATTCGGTTTCCAACTCATGATCATTGGCAAGGATTTAATCATCATCCTTAGGCTCGTCTTTCTTTTCAAAATATTCTTCATCTTCCGTCAAAATCATGGGAAAACCATCAACCTTGAAAATGAGATTTTCCTCAACAACTGTGTCTTCATCTTATTCTTCTATTCCTTGAGCATAGTTTTGCTGCAAGGGTGTCCTAATTTGTTTCTGCTGTGCTGGTTGCTTAGGAGCTTACTGTTCTCTCTACTTGATCCTTAACTGAGGCTGTTGTTGGCCTCAGAAGTTAAGATTTATGACCTCAGACTGTCTCTCAATGATAGAAATCTTGTCAACCATTCTGTCAATAGTCCTAATTAAAGTGTCCATCTTGGCATCGGAAGATGAGGTGGATGATTCATCTTTAATAGTGTCTTTTTTCTCTCCTCTGGTTCTAGCGCTTTTCATCAAAAGATTTTCTTCAACGCTGAATGCGTTCTTTTGCATATCTTCCAATGTAGCTGGACTTTTTCCCTTAGTTGGTACGCCATGTCTGGATCCAATGCATCTGGATAACGTATGAGAGCTAAGCCTCAAGGAGGCTTGATCTCAACAGGAATTTCATTATAAGTTCTATTGAAGTGAGTATTGAAATCTTGGATTGTTTCATTGGGATTTCTCTTTATGTTATCATACTTAGAAAGCAACTGTAAATGGTTTTTCTTCACCTCGCATCGGGCTATAAATGCATCAATCAAATGGTTTGGAGTGGAAATGGAATTAGCAGTCAAGTATCTAAACCAAACTTTGATATCTCCAGAGAAGCTCTGGGCTATAATCCTTATTTTGACATTGTCAACATCAACTTCCTCCAAGTCTATGAAGTCAGTGACCTTGAAAATGTGTTGTTTTGAAGTTATGGGAGAATTTTATCAAACAGGGGGAGTCTCTGGCCATAACCCTAAGGTAAATCATTAAATTGAGCAAGTAATATGAGTGGGGTAAATCTAGCCATGATTCCTGCTGAGTGAAGTGCTGGATTGACAATGGGGTGAGTTGGCTGAATAGGTAATGTAACAACAGTTGTAAGTACTAAAGTAGTAGGTATAAATGATGAGGTCAAGGGTGTAGATGAAAAGAAAACAATTGATTGAGGGTGAGTTAAGACACATATTGACTCTTGATGGTATAATTGGCTCCAAAATTTGATTTCAAAGTCTGTTTCAGGTTTTGTCTCTTCAAAAAGAAAATTTTCTTCAAGTTTCATAGAACTAAGATCTAACTCAGGTAATGACTTGACCTCAGAGAGTCTTAAAGGATCAAATACTATGTCAAATAAAGAGGTTTCAAACTTAGATCTATACAATGACAATTAAAATTTTAGATCATATGGTATATATTCAAGAGACAGTATTTAGTAGGTAGTGAAGTAGATCTTACCAATGGGATTGGACCTGACTGAATCTTCGTATTTTGATATCTATGCTTTCAGACAAGTTTCACTGGATCTTTGATCAGATCAGCTGGATTAGGATCAAGATTTTCTCTGGTGTATCTTATCGAAGCTAGCTCTACAATCTTAGCACTGAAATTATCTAGTCAGCCTTTCTGAAACTTAATCCTATCATCCAAAGGATCAAATTCCAATGATTCTTATCGTACACCAGGGAAAATAAATCTTTCATTCCCCGGCAACGACGCCAATATGTTATCTCTCCACTGGATCTCTAAGGTTGAGAAAGAGTCCAAACAGAGGTAACCACAGACAAATATTTTAGCTTGGTAGCTTGCCCTACCAACCCGAAGTGGGATCTCTACACAAATTCATAGCCAAGAGGGCTGGATGAATTAGGGTTTTATGCTAGGTATGAGTAAAAGGGTTTGTTTTTTTGAATTGGTTTTGTTGGATGGGTGAATTAGGTCAAAGGGGCCAGGTCAAGGACAATAAGATTAGGATTGCAGTCCATTCAATGGGGCAAGGTAGGTAGGAAGGTTAACAATTTAGGGTTTCAGGGTGAGATGGATCAAACTGATGAGGAGCTAGAAAGATAAAGGAAAAACATGTATTCTTTCTAAACTGAAGAAATTGAAAAAATTATGAAGATTTTCCCAAAACAGAGCATGAGAGATGTATTCTGCTTATCAACTTGAAAATAAACATATAATAGAGATGAAATGGATTATGAAGAGAACAAAGCTTGAAGCTATAGTAAAATGGATAAAAGAATGCTATAGTACAATGGACAAAAAACCTAAAAAAGAATAAAAGAATGCTATAGTACAATGGATAGAACGAGTGTCGTGACACAGATGCTCTAGTTCTTGGGATAGGAACAATCATATGCTCAATGCAAGGCGGCGAAAACTGGTAAGTGACACTCAGAGGAATGTTCTATCCATGGGTAAAGGTGTCAAGTTATAGAAGCTAAGTGATTTCGTGGTTAACTTGTACAAAAAGACATGGTCAAAAGATGGCTCAAACACGAGTCCATATGAAGCTGGCTAAAGGCCAAGATAAACAAGTAGTCAATATGCAATGTAGTAATACAACTTGACAACATAAGGGAGCCTCTAGGGTAATGGCCAGAAAAATGATAGCGGAGAAGAAGAAGAATGAAGCTTCAATGCATAAGGCATGGTAGGACTAAATAGGACTCTCAAGACTACAAGAATTGCAGCATGGACGACAAATGCTAGCGAGGAACTAACTAGGAATCCCATGTAAAGGAAGGCTCTACCACCAAGTCATGATTAAAAAATCGGCGAGTGAAATGGGCTAAGTACTCATGACATGATGGGATCGACCCTATGGAAAGTGCTCAGAATGGAGGCTAGTATGCAAAATGCAACGGAAAGTGGATTCCCTAACCTGTATGCCAGTTCAAAATTACATACCTGCCATGACAGGTCAATGGTCATGGATCCGAAGGAAAAACTAGGAAAATATCGAATTCAACAAGATCTACCTAAGAAAATACCTTGCCCAACACTTACTAGCCAAACAATTATATAGCCTTAGTCAAATTTGAAAAATAAGAATAATCAAAATTTGCAAAAAATTTCAAATTCTGGGTATAAATACACCATTTGACTCACATTTGGATCATTTTCACATTGCAGAAGTGGAGAAGGAGCTTTTAGGAAAAAATTCCTCTTCTCAAATAGGGAGCAATCAACCATCAAATCACACCAAATCAGTCAAGTAAGCTCTAAACTCATCTTTTTCATCAATTTCGTTCTTGTTTAAGGTAATTTTTTTGAAATTTGACCGTAGAAAAGATAATTTTTTATGAAACCCTCTGCGCATATGCATGTTCATGTGGATGGATTTGCGTATCATACGCACCTGTGTACAAGCGAGGTCGTGTATGCATAGAGAGGAAATTTGAAATTTGAATCTAATCAATCATTGAATGATTTTTCTCAGGATGTCCATCAGCTGGAGAGAGCGTGAGCATAGTGCAATTGACAATGAGGTGATGGAAGACCAAACTTCTCTAGATATTCTCTGAAATTTTGGATTTCTCAAGTTTTTCAAAATGCCCAATATGAAAATCCATGTATGTTTGCTTCAAATGTTGGTTGATTATTAGGAGCCGGAAGAAGACTATTTCATAATTGATCAGATGTCACTACACATAGAAGTGGAAGATATATACTTCATCATTGGACTCTCTCGGAGAGGAGACCCAGTAGAATTACACGGAAATCCTGTTGGAGGGCTTACCATAGAGGATTATGTCCAAGTCTACTGCGTAGAGGATGCACAAAAGGTAGGAAATCAGATTCCTATCAGAGATCTGAAGGATTTATATATGAAGATCCTTCTCTTTACCATTGGCAGAGTAGCAGGATATGCCTCTTTGCATCAGGCTTCATGGACACAAATGATCGTAGTAGTAGAATACCTGATTCGTCTCTTTGATTGGTGCACAACCTTGCTGAGCAACATGAAAAAACAATGGACTTCCATCCGGAAAGCAAAGTCCAAATTTTTTGGGTATGGAACAATCTTGCTAACATTATTCTTTGAGAGGATCCCAGGGGTTCGGCCCAAGGTCATCTCAGCTATCAGTAGCCCCAGAGATCCAAGAATAACCTGATGGGCAGATATGATGAAGAGATTGGGGGAAGTGAAGTTCCCTGGACCATTTGGGATGATGAGTTATTCCAATGGTGGGAAGAACAATTAATCGCAGTGGAATATTATCCCTATGTTGGGATGGACTTTCGTGCTGATCCAGATCTAGTCCTGCCACTCGGTGCAGCATGGGGCGCAACCAGTGAGATTGTATTTTTATTTTTTGATTATGTGATTTTTATTTTATTTTTTCAAAGTATGAAAATGAAAAAATGTTTTTGATTGGAATGAAATGAATTACAAAATTATGATGATCATGATGTAGACATGGGACTAGTCAGGCCTGAGGGGTACCCAAGGCACAAGCGCTGCAGAGGTGAAGCAGATGCTGAAGACCCTAGAAGGACACTCCATGCAGTGTAGAGGAAATTGGAGAGCTTGACTCTCCAGGTGCTTATGGCCGCTATATAGGACCTAGCAGAGGCTATCCAGAGATGGGTGGTAGGAGTACCACGAGACTAGGTGTGGTTATTCTGCCGTGTAGCGATTTCCATTATGTTCTATAGGAACGCAAATGTTGGGCAAGGAACTTAGGAGTAGATTTATAGATATGATCGGATGACTGTAATATAGTTTGATGATAGACACGATTAGGCATAAGCCCTAATTTTGTGGGACATGATGGTCTAGATTTTGTATATTTTTGAACACTCTGACTATATATATACAATGATTTATATGATGTGATAACTCAAATGTATGAAAATGTATGATGTATTGTATATATTGTTTAAAGTATTGAATGATTAATATGCCAATCAATTGCTTGATTAGCCAATAAGTCTGCCATCCAATTGTCAGCTCGAGGAATATGAATGAATGTTATAAATTGAAATGATCTTTGCAAAAAATGTACCCTCTAAAACAATTGATGTAAAAGTGGGTCTCAGACCCGATATGTGTTATTCAACTATGAAACCACCAGCTGCAAATCCAAGAACACTACTAACGAATTAACGCCCAAGGATATTGCCTCCGAGAGTAGATTAATCACTATAGTGTATTCTACTACGTTGTTCGAAGCAGGACCAATGCAGGCACCTCTTGAAACTAACAACTAACTGGATGGATAATGGAGTACACAAGCTGTGGAACCCAAGTTTCGGGTATGTCTACTAGCACCATCAATGAAACCAAAGTGACTTATGTCATCCAATATTACCTGCCAAAGCAGATCAAATTCATCAAAACCACACCAAAAATCAGAAACCCAGATACGTACAAAACAAAATATATAAAACAAAGCAAGATGCTAGGCCAAAGCCTAGGCATAATACTTTTTCAAATACAACCCATTTCTGGGCTCCGCCAACTCATTTCCATCAAAATTAGTCAAGGCATAAGCTCCTTTATTTAGGACTTTTTTTACGATGAAGGGGCCATACCACATAGATTTAAACTTACCTGCACCCAAGGCATCCTTTTCTTGGGCATAAACTAAGACAAGGTCACCCTCAGAGAAAACCATAGGTTTGAATGCCTTATCATACCCCACCTGTACCCATTTCTTATGTGCCTCATTCATCGTAGCTGCATATCGATGCTGCTCATCGAGATGTTCTAGATGAAGGAGGCGTTCTTCGAGACTAGAAGTGTTAGGAAGAAGCTCAACAACTAACTTAAGGGAGGGAATTTCACACTCAATAGGAAATATAGATTCCAACCCATAAGCCAGTTGAAATGGAGTAAAACCAGTTGCAGTTTTGACTAACATCCGGTATGCCCAAAGTGCAGGATACAACATACTATGCCAATTGGATCTGGCTTTATCAATCGCCAGTTGAAGAATTGTCTTAAAGGATTTGTTCACGGCTTTAACTTGCCCATTGGCCTGAGGATAATAAGGAGATGAATGCTCCTGCTGAAAACCTAATTTCAGAGCCAATTCAGCCACCATGCTGTTCTGAAAGTGACTGCCATGATCAGTGACAATCTCTTTGGGAATACCAAAGCGAGAAATGACTTGATTGAAGAGGAAAAAAGCTTCTATCTCACCGTCATTCCCAAAAGTAGGCATAGCCTCAACCCACTTCTTGAAGTAGTCTACAACTACTATAATGTACTTGTGACCTTTAGCCGAAGGCGGGTTGCAAGTAGTAAAATAAATACCCCACTTTGTAAAGGGTCTGACAGTAATGACAGGAAAGAGTAGAGCTAGATGAGCGTGCATATTTCAAGTATAAACATGACACGAATGACACCTTTTGACCAATTCCATACAATCTTTGAAAATCGAAGGCCAAAATTATCCTGCACGCAAGATTTTTTGGGCTATAGCAAGCCCATATAAATGATCACCACAAGCTCCACTATGGTAATCATTTAGCACAACCTCAGCTTCTTCGAGAGTTAAGTAGCTTCTAAGGATCGAATCGACCCTGCAAAGATATAAAGTGTCACTAATAATCAAATAACTTTTGGCTAAGTGGCGTAACTTTCGACGCTCATCTTTTGAAAAAGTCGAGGGAAACTTCGCAGTTTGGAGATAAACTATGAGATCCCCATACCAAGAATCCTGTGAAGAAATGAGAAAAATATATTCATCATGAAATGCCTCGTCATAAACAATCTCTTCTCCACAGGGCAGCTCAGAAATCAATTCCACAAAAACTAATGATTTCTTGGACTTGGTAGACATAAACTCAAGATAAAATTCCCGCAAAATCATAATCCATCGATTGTATTTGTCCCCAATCACTCGCCTACTGAGAAAAAACTGAAATGGATTGACTGCTGCCAAAACATAAGATTTGCGAAGAAGAATGTAATGTCTGAGCCACTGAAAAACATGCACAACTGCTAAATCAAGCTTCTTTATCAGAGAATACCGGAGTTCATGTCCTACCAAGCCTCGACTAAGGTAGTATATAACATGCTCGGAAAGAGCATCGTCCTCCTGAACCAGAACCATAGCAATGGTAGATTCTGATGCTGCGAGATACAAGAGGGAATCCATACTATAATCGGGTGGACTCAGTAAAGGAGTAGAGGTCAACGCTTTTTTCAAAGCATCGAATGGGAATTGAGAAAATTCATCCCAAAAAAATGGAACTCCTTTCTTTAATAATCTCATAAATCCTTTCGTAATCTCGGCATAATTTACAATGAATCTCCGCAAAAAATTAGATTTTCCTTGCAGACTTTGAAGTTGACCAATTGAAGACAGGGGAGCCAACTGAATTATTGCCTCAACCTTGAAGGGATCTACCCAAATCCCTTCCGTAGACACGATGAATCCTAACAATCAATCAGATGTGATAGAAAAAACACAATTGTTTGGGTTCGACTGGATTTTATAATTCCGACATTGTTCAAAAACTTGATGGAGGTGAGAGGGATGATCAATTCTCTTGCGAGAATGATTAGCTAAATGATCCAAATATGCCTCGATAATATGTTTAATGTCGTTGTAGGCGTAAGACATGGCCCGCTAAAAAGTAGCTCCAACATTTTTGAGGCCAAAAGGCATTTTATTGTACGAAAAGGTACCCCAGGGACAAATAAATGCAGTCTTATGCTGATCTTCAAGATAGATAGTAATTTTATTATATCCAAAAAAACTGTCCATGAAGGAGAAAATCTCATTCCCCACACACTCATCGATAATCTGATCTATAAACGGTGTGGGGTAGTTATCTTTAGGACATGATTTATTTAGGTCCTTGAAGTCGATGCAAACTCAAATTGTTCCTTGTTTCTTGTTGACAAGAACTGGATTTGAAACCCACTCAGTCAAACTAGGTAAATGAACCCTGCCTTTAGTAGATTCTGCACCTCAGCTTTGATATCTGCGACCTTCCTAGGGTTGACCGGACGAATATTTTTCCTGATAGGCTTAGCATTTTCATATACCTTGATCTCATGCTGGACAATAGATGGATCTATACAAGGAATTTCCTCATAAGACCATGCAAACACATCACGAAACTCTTGAAAGAGATCGGTGTAAGTTTAAATCTCTTTAGGGGAACACTCAGCTTCGATGAAGACATTCTCTATGATGTTGGGATCTTTGGAGATATTCACCGGGGTAGTAGGAAAAATCATAGTCATGTTCCCTTTAGCAAAAACTTGTGTTGGTGCTAAAGGGTTCAGAACTGGGTGAACAGGACCAGAAGACTGAGGGCTAGGGAAACTTGATTCAACTTCGCACAAGTCCGGGAGAAAGTAACATCAATGATGCAAATCATCCCACGGTCTCTCTACACCAGTAATTGCTTCAAGGATGGCCTTTTCAGATGTAAGAGTGGTATCAAAGCAATCCTAAGCTGAAGATGAACTGAGAGTCCAATCCAGAGCCACATCTCCATCCAATTCCTCTGGTGAAAGAGAAAATGGAATGGAATCTGCAGATTCAACAATAGAGCTATAAGCAATCTCAACTGCAGGCATAGGAAATGCCATTCCACCCATTTGACCTTCTTCTAATGTGGAGGTAGGAGAAGGTAAGGTCCACAGGTTCGAAAAATAATGAGTTCTGAAGAAATCTCTTTGAATAGGAGCCCTGGAGGATGAAATAGCATTGATATGAACCGAAGGAGGTGGAATATCAAAAGTACCCATCAAGGAAGTGTACATTCCAACCCCTAGATTCTCAACAGGTGGAATGGTATCCTTCACCAAAGGAATGGTTGAGTTGGAAGATGCATTTAGATCTACAGGAGAACAATCCAGTTGGTCAACTGTGACAATTCTCCCTTCGTGAGGGAAAAAAACAATACGAAATAATGAGGACGCTATGGCATCCATCTCATAGATCCAGTTTCACCCAACAAAAGGTTATAGTATAAGCTTGCATCGAATATCTCAACTTCGATATTAACATTCTAGCCCCTAACACAGATGGGAAAAGTTGGAACAATACCATGCAGCCTGTGAGAATGATCATCAAATGCAGTCAGAAGAGTGGCTAAAGGAACAACTACGGGAGATCCAATACCCTTCCAACATGCAAGAGACATTACACATGTGGAAGCACCCTCATTGACGACTATTCGAAAGATATTGAATTTTCAATAAGTCGTTCTGATATGGAAGGCCGTATGATGAGGAAGTCTCTTTTTAAAATTCGACATATCAAATGTGATCATAAGAGAATTCTTTGGATCAACAACTCCAATAGCAGTGATTAAAGCACTCCGGTGAGCTAGAAAAGACTAGAGCACCTCTAACGCAGACATGGCACAAGGACTTTGAGCCAGATCTTTTACAATCAAGTAGTTCTGGGCAGCCTTGGCATTAGGATTGATCATCAAACGTTTTGAAGACACTTTCGACATCTGAGGTATAGGCTCAAAAGTAGGCCTCGTAATATGAAGTGGCTCAGTACTATCAGGAACACCCTCGGCTTTCGAAGACTCAGCTTCGCCATAGTCACGAGATCTCATAGCGATATCTGTGTGAGCACTCATCATGTATATGTTTGATGTATTTTCCCCTTCTTGGCTACCCCCAGAGGAAGCCCCAGTGTTTGGATTCGCTCCAGCAACTAATTTTTGCCCCTGGGGAAAAGGGTTTGTGAGTACAACCTGGGAACTAGAAGAACGTTATTGAGCTAACAATTGCCGCACATCTTGAATTTTAGGGAAAAGGTGCATAAGATGATCTCCAGTGCATAATTTGCATGAAAATTTCACTTTATTTTTATCCTTTTTACCCTCCAACATGATTGTTTGATTTGTTTTCATTCCCCTTCCCATCCTTGTCGTTTTTCTTGTTATTCTGTCCCTTCTTATTCCCATCAGATTGTTGATTTCCTTTGGGGTTGGAAGTTTGGACAACATTAATTGCCAAGGACTAGGAAGGAGTTGACACTAAAGGCAGAACCTGACCAGATGAAGCAGATTGTATAGACAACTATTGTAATTGACTTAGCAGGTTATCCACACCGCTATCAATCGAATCGATAAGCCCATCACGGCCATGAGGACCGAGTTTAGTTTTGGCTAAGTCTAATTTGGAGTGAGGAGCATCTGACAAAATTTTGTTAAGGACTCCAGACTGAGAATAAATCAGTTCTAACCGCTGAAGCCTAAAAATAGCTTGCTCTTCAGAAAATACCCCGAAAGGGATACGTCCTTTGAAATTTCTTGTTGTAAAGATTTCAAAAACCACTCAAGAAGGAATTCATTCATAATTTTTGCTTTAATGAGCCTCTTCCTTCTTCGCCATTCCTGAATACGATCAGAAATGTGAGTTGCCTTGTCCTGCTGAAAATTGGCCAGGAGGTCAATCCCGGCGTCATAACGGACAGGTAATTGAAAATGATTTAAGAAAATGGTAGCCAGCTCTCCAAAAGTAGCAAAACTTCCCCTAATTAACTCTATGTACCATTTGGAAGCATTTCCAGTTAAGGTTCTTTGAAATAATCTCAACGTAATCGAATCGTCGATCGGGGAGTTCGAGGAACACCATAAATGGAAAGTGGGGATATGATCCACCAGATCCTCGCTAGTCTTCCCTTCAAACTTTGGAATGTCAGAGGGGAGCTTGGTGGGGACCGGAGGCCACCCTAGACTATACCGAATAGGATAGTTAGTCAATTTTGATAGATCTGGAAAGTTTAATGTTGCTAGAAATGGTAAGCAAGGAGGAGCCTGGGAATTCCATCCTCCATAGGAAGGATTCCCCACATTCTGAAAAGAATAACCTGGATTTATTGAGGCACCAGATTTCCAGATGTTGTTTGTAGAGAATGTTGGGCCATAGGAAAATCCTTGCGACCCAACATTTGGAGAAGGACCCCCCCCCCCCCCCCCCAACATAGAGTTACTATACACAGGACCATTCCCTCCAATTGAGGTATTGAATAAAGAGGAAACCCCTTGGTAAGGGTTCCAAGAATTTGCAAACAAAGAAAAAGCCCGAGAAGTACTCGATGAAGGGACAGTAACATTCCCTTGCTGACCAGCGAGAAACTAGCTCCTTGCTCCTAACGCTGTAAAAATAGGGTTGCATCTCGAAAAGACATTAGAACTTTGACCTTCCGAAAAAGGATTGAAAACTTGAGTTTGAGAGGTAAAAGGTAAAGATACTAAGGAAGGGGTTGAATGAGGGATGTGCCCACTTCCAAAGGGGAACCCTTGAAACAAATCTGATCCACTATCCATAAAAGGAATGGGCGTGGAGACACTTGAAGCAACAGAAAAGGAGAAAGAAGGAATTCCACTAGTGGGCATTCCATAGTAAAAGGGACCAGATTGAGAAGCATGTGCTTGGGTGTTTCTAGAGCCAAACACAACAACACTAGAAGTGATTGTCGATATAGCAATATTGCCCCCTCCTTCAACTGAAAGATGAGTCTGAACACTTGCAGTGTTCACAGCCGAAACTGTGTTCCCAGTTGTGGCCATCGAAAGAAAGGGATATGACGGAAAAGGACTATCCAGTCTCTGAGACTTAGGCTCGATGTATTGAATAACGTGAGGATAAATAGCAGGAAGAGGAGATGGAAGAGACTCAGCAGGCTGAGGGAATTCCTCTATTTCTAATTCTTCTGCTGAAAATAAAACTCTAGAGATGAGTGGAGCACTCCTCTCTATACTGACACTAGCACCATAACCACTCCCAGAAACAACAAGCCCTGAAGGAGGATCTCTCTCCGCTGTGTTCAAAACTACCAGGTGAAAATCACCCTCTGAATTAATCCTACTCCTTCTTGAAGAAGGCTCGGCACTCGGGGGAGACAACCGACGAAGCCTCCTCGGTTGATGAGGTGATCGGTCAACCACTTTAAGCGATTAATTTTAGACTCAAAAAAATATGAAGCTAAGAAATCTAGGAGCAAAGAGAAAACTCTAAGAAGTTCCTAAGATACATCTAGACAAGCAACTCTCAAGTATTTCTGCTCCAGGTGATGAGGACCGGACACCAAAATACAAGACAACGAAATAATAGGACCTTCCGAAAATAGTCTGGGGTAATTACGCCCCAGGCCTACTAGCGAAGGTAACATAAATAGTTACGCTGACCTCCTAACAACAACCTTTGTCGGTGCAAGTCCCCAGGATTTGCAAGGGAACCCTCTAGAAGTACTTATGGAAGTGATGCAACGTCTGTCTCAAGTACCACAAGTATCCCCCCCCCCCGCAGTCACTTGTGTGGTCCCTAGGATAAGAAACTAAGGGTACCAATCTGTATTAGCAGCCGGGTGGAACAATATTAGGTCAAGATTAAACAAATAGGAGAGGGGGTATATCTCTTCTCTGCCTACACTATCCCTTGCCATTGACTCTCTAGAGGAGAGATTTCTTGGTCCACTTAACGGTGTTGGATTTCACTCATTAATAAACTTTCTATATTTAATAATTTGAGCGGCCTTGGAGAGTTAACTCTCCACTCACCTAATCCAAGGCCCTACAACCTAGCTATTTGGTGTATGATTAATGGCAATGATACAAAAACCTATAGTTGCTTTTAATTATATCTCTTGTTTTAAATTGGCTGTTACTTAAGTCAAGGGTACATGGAAGTGAAACTAATGGTGTTTTATGATGCAAAAGAAATCAATGAAAACCTAGTTACATGCAAATGCAACAATTTCATTTCGATGAAAAGTGATTTCTACTTGGGTTCTACAAAACTAATAAGCAAAAACTTTGTTTTTTTTTCTTTTTCTTTTCAGACACTCACAGTTCACACAATCCATAAATTTACGAAAATGACTAAAATGCTCAAATGCACTTAATGCAAACTACCAATGATATGCAAATCCTGAGATGCTAACTCTAAAGAAGCAAAAAAGAGTCCCTAGCAAGACAATGGTTCAATCACTTTTTCACAGAAAAACAAGGCTAGTTCCAAACAAAACTCCTATGCATAAGAATGCCAAAATGCACTTGATACAAAAGAGAGAAATCAAGAGAAGACCTCCTTCAAAATCAAGCCAAGAACCAAAGACTAGAAACCAACCAAAAAGCTTCAAAAGATATGACGAAACCGTAAAAACAAACTCAAAGAAAAAGCTATGGAAAACACAAAATATTTTTGGGCTTTTAAATCATAATGGAAGAAAAAGATTTCAAGAAGACAAGAAAAAACTACCCAAGAAATGGAATCAAGAAAAATGAGTCTCAACAAAGGCTTCAAAGTGCTCAAGCCAACTGTGCTACTTTCGTAGCGGGACTTAAGTGAGAAAAAAGGACCAAGAAACTCAATCAATTGATTCAACATAGTAGCACAATCTCGCAATGAACAAAAACTCAAAAAACCAAAAAGAGATTCTTCAAGATCCGCAACAAGGCAAGTCCAAGAAATTAAGAAAACCGGAATAGACCAAGGAGGAAAAAAGTGAAGCAATGCATAGGGCCAAGAAGAGAAAAGTAGAGGCTCAATGTTCTGAATGGTCAGAACAACCAAGAACTTTAGGAAAAGCTCTTGGTCCTTCAACCACAATTGTAAACACACAAAATAGGGAAATCCACCAAATGGCTAGGTTTACACAAAAACAAGAGAGAAAAAGATATGCAATCACCATAAACATAGTCCAAAGACCTTAAAGGCACCACAGGAATGGTTCAACACAGACATAAATACTACAAAGGCTGAAAAATCAAAATTTCAAAATTTCCATCCATACGCAGTTTTACAGTGTGCAACTAGCGTGTATACACGACTGTAACCAAGGAAACTTGCGTATACACGGGTCCCTTTCGAAAAAACAGGAGGTATACGCGACTATGCAGAGACTAAGCTGCATATCGAAATAAAGAAAAGGAAAAAATAATAAGTCAGGCCTGATCAAGGGACTAGGTCTTCCGTCTGATTGAAAAAAGAATTACTAAACTGTAAAAAGTGATGAAACCTGTCACGAACCTGCAAGACAGATAAAAAACCCAAAAGGGAAATCACAAGAATGTGATCCTTGGTGGAGTCGTCATTTTTGTTTCAGGAAATTTTATCCTAAAGGTCTTGGGTTGATGAACGTTCACAGATCAGGGGCATGTAATTACAATAAGGACTCACTTAACCAACTTGTATGCTAAAAACTAGAATCTACTGGTTGCAGACCTTACTCGGATATCCCTCGGTTGAAGTAGATCTCGCGGGGTGCAAACCCCTGTAACACTTTGTGCTCCCTAATCTGTAAATCAGCAAAGGACGAATACAAAATCCTATTTTTACATAACATATATGTTCTATAAGTTAGTGAATAGCATGTATAATATCATAAAAACAATATTAAATGAATAATTTACAATCATTACACATGTATAAAAGATTATTGACATGTAAACATCGAGAACAAGATGTTACTTTTGTTATTAATGACATGTACAATAAAAAAGTGTGCAGAGATCACCTGAAATCTACCACGGCCTTCGAGCATACCGTCCTCTAGATCCGTCCAGCCCTAGCCTCTCAATATTTCTTCCAAGAATAATGCACAATGGATGTCACATAGGGTGGTGAGCATCTCAAGGAAACAAGGGTTTCCTATGAATATTTGGGAAGTGCAAGAGGCATGGGAATATATCAGACTTGGATAGGGCTCCAAAAATGTATAATATCTATATTTCTCTCTTTCTTCCTCCCTTAGGCCATTCCCTTGAGGGGCTTTTATACTCCCTCAAATTAGTTTTTGTAGTTGGGAACAGTTAGGCCACGGGCTGAGGTGGTTAAGTTACTGGAACAATCATAGACCCCGCCTCTAAAATAGGGAATATATATATTTTTTAATGTTTAAAATGGCATACATGATTCTCTATGTATGGACTCGCGTATATACGTGGAAGAGTCTGGGCAGAGTCGCATATGGGTTTTAAGATACTGTTTTTTGAGAAATATGTCCAAGTTTGAAGGGAAGAGTTTCCCAAGGCCAATGCATAAGTCATCAAGTATATGATGGTGATAAATGATGCTATAACACATATGTAACATAAGAATAAACAATGATAAATTTCCATACCATAGGTATCCCAAAGAAATAACTGCAACTCTTTCATTAATTCCCTGCCAAATTAAGATTACACTAGTGTCTCTGATCAATGAAACAACATCCAACCTATGAAATGAGTTAAAAAGTACAATATATAGACCTGAAAACAACTTATCCGAACCTTAGGGGTTGAATCCATGAATGGAGGAGTTGTTCCACCAAAAAATGAACTGAAACCTAGAGTGTAGGGAGGTCAAACTGACTCATCCATCACTTTTGGGAAACTGATTCATTACATCTCATCAAAAGTTTTCACCTAATGTGTTTACCTTAGGTAAGTGTAAAAACATCCAAATTACATTTAAATCATTGAATTACATTGGTGAAACATCATTTTCCCAAGTGAAACTGGAAAAACTGAGAAAATTTGGAAATATCAGCAAACTCAGAAAATTTGTCAAAAGTGGTGCCCCAAGGTCAAAATCACAACACCAACTTAAGCTACACTTTTGAGGAGGTTCCAAGTGTCCAAATTTATCTCAGGATAACTCATTGGAAATCCTATTCTGTCTAGTTTCCAGGTTTTTGTTTGGTTTCCAAAATGGTGTTGATTAGACCCTCCAAAACTTCATTCTCCCAAGACTGGTCAAAAGCGCAATGCCACAAAAAATTCTACCTCTAACTCTGCAATTTCTAATTTCTAAACCAAGGGAGTGCGTGCTCGATGGATGAAAGAGAAAATGATATTTTTTTCTTTTCTTGTGGTCTTTATACTTGATCATTTGAATGAATTTTGCTTTGGGACCCACTTTTTCTCCTTTTCATTCACTTTGCATTTTGAAATTATACCTTTGCATTTGAATTTTTGCTTTGACATCTAATCATCTGATGAATTTGAGAACACTATGATTTGACATTTTTGATGCTTTGGCATGTTGGAACTCTGAGTTATAAGCTTAGGAATCACAGGCTTATTACATTTTTAATAACATAAAAATACATAATGAAAATTAAAAATTACATCTTAAAACCGAAAGTACATGCTGAAACAAGAATTTCTCTTTACAAATCATCTTCATATGGTGAAGAGATGTTATTTGATCACCCTTTATTTGCTGGTATTATGCAATGGAAATGAAGTTTTATTTGGACCTTGGAAACCCTAATGACCTAATGGTAACCTTGATTGACCCTAAAAATACCTAATGAAACCTTGAAAGACTAGACTTGAAAGACTAGACTTCATGATGACATGAATAATGTGATGACATGATGACAATAGATTTATGGATGATGTACAGTCAGGAAGGTATAAAAATATGCTATAAAGTAATCAAATTTAAGGAAGAGTGATGTTTTTGGACTAGGGCTACCATCAGTGACTAAATTTTTGAATGCAAACCTAGTGGATTTTTTTTTTTTTTTGAATGAAACTCTAATATGATATGAAAATAGGAATTTTGATCACTAATGGCAGGATGAAAATACTGACACTAACATGGTCAACACCATTCCTTATCAAAATGATGATAGATGACCATGGACTTATACCTTTGGAATCTAACAACATGAGAAACTAGATGGTTCTCACGCAAGGGGGAGTGGGAGGAATACAAGAGATGGTCTGATAAGAGGGAAAGGAGAATAAGTAGGAAGACTACGATGAACACTAACGATAGGTCCAATATTGCGCAAGTGAAGGTGAGAAGAGATAGTATGGAGAGGGAAAGTTTTGAGGGTTTCACTTTGAGGAGTGGAAGGAGATTTCAACTGGGTGATGCAAGAGGAGGTCAGTCAATGTTCATGCCAACCAAGAGGAGTAGTGTAGAGAGAGGAATGTAGTTATGAAGGAATGTAGTTCTGTATGCTATGAACAGAGGAAGAGGAAAGAAAGTAGCTGAGTCCATGCAATAAAAAATCTTCGGAAACATAATAATTGAATGAGACCGCTCCTGTTGTCAAGCTCATAACCCCGCTCCTGGTGTCAAGCTCATAACCCCACATGCATCTACAAAACAAGATGTAAGCACTAAACATACTAATACGAATAGTGTAGAGCATAATAATAGTCAAGGGGGTGGAAATACTAGTAGTAGTGGGATTGGTCAAGATGTAAGAGGATTGACACAAGGCACTCAAGTTTAGGGTGGTGTGAAAAATAACACACAATTTTATGGTAGTTTAGAAAATTCAGGTGGAATTACTAATAGGAGTGGGTGTACAGATTCATACATATGTTGGAAACCATTCCTGCTAACTGGTACATTGAGCTGGAAGTCCGTAGTGGAACTCATGACTGAAATGAGATGGCACAAAATTTCAGGGCCACATTTAGCTTCAAAGCAAAGGATCGAACACTAGATGAAGCATTGAAAGTGTTGTAATAGAGGATTTTTGTTGTGAGGGAGAAAACAATGCTGAAAAACAAACTACTGTGTTCTACACATAGACATAATATGCAGTGGGTGCAAGAGTTCATGGAATGCATAATGTTGAAGAACAAGGAGAAGATGAGGACACCCCTCAAAATATTCAAATTGGAGAAGCTGAGGGGGAACATGCAATAGATGGACCACCATTATCGTTTTTTGAATATGCACAACCAATCAGAACTCAAAGGGTAAAAATTGGGATAGAGGAGAGTCCCAAGATGGAAAAAATCGGAGAGTATGGGGATGCTGAGACAATGTAGAAGGTCACAGACTTGTTGCGCGAATATGAGGATCTATTCCTCAAAACAGTTATTGAAATCAAAGGAAGTAATAAAACTATGAAGTAACCTAAATGGGTGATTCTAGCGATTGTGTTTAATAAGAAGATGAGTAAAGCCAAAATTTGTGCCAACTTATAGAAGATAATTGACTCAGCTACAGATTGATAGCAAAAAGAAAAGCGGGGGGGGTTTGTACTATCCCTATGTATATAAATAAAATTTTGGCGTACATAAGTTAAGACTAAGTATGCGGTAGTAGACAATTACTTTAAAATTATTACTGGGAACGTTTAAAAAGAGGTGCAATAAGATTGACATAAGAGTACTGTCAAAATAGAAAAAACGTAGTGTTGGGCACGAGGAACCATGTTTCGAGGATTTGGATGCACCTATGAAAATGTGCTTTAACACGCATGAGCTCAAAATTTTAGATGAAGACTAAGACCATATCATAGGAATTACATATCCTTTGTATGGTAATCCCAAATGAAGTGAGAAAAAAATGGCTGGTTGGACTACCAGATTTGATGGGGGCTACAAAGGGCAGAGAACATGAATAATTAAGTTAAACCATAGATTAGCTATATGGTGGGACTAATTGAGGATAATAATGAGGTGAAGGAAATAAAATAAGTTGAAGTTAGCTGGGAAAAGCAAGATAACACATGTGAACCATCATATCAAGTTGTTATGAAGGAATATTTTATATTGGGTTTGGCTAGAAATAAAGTGATTTGGGTTAGGAATCATAACAGTTGAATCAACCTCGTGAAGGATCAAGAAGCATGAAATGCTATAAAATACCACCTAATGGACAAATGAGGAACCTAAATATTATTAAGAGGAGATCTTAGTGATATAAATATTAGAAGAATTTAGGATAGTTCATGATTGAATGGAGGGAAGTTTCTTGAAGGTGGCACAAATAGGAAGGGATATGATAAGAATCATAGAGGGAGATAAAGGAATAATGAGAAATATTGTGGAAATGATGAGAGGAGGTATTCTAGTTGTTGAAAGTGATAAGGTGAGGTCATTGTGGAAGAGGAAACTATGTCGAATGAACCTAGTATGGAAGAATGAGAATTGGAGATTTCATCCAAGAGGGGTTGTTAAGATGCATCAGATGGCCCAAACAAGGAAGAGCCCTATACAAATTATACAAATATATGTATATCAATGGATTCAATCTGATCAAGCAATGTACTAAATCTAGATACTGAATCCTTCTACAAATAAATTGTGAAAAATAAACACGATTGCCAATCACAACAAGTAAATAAAAAAGACAAATCAAACCACAACACATATATTTTCCCGGGGAAATATTACTACTCAAAACCCCTCTATATTCTATTTTATATTCACCATGGAATCATGAAACAATTATAATGCACTCTTATCACTGTAGAAATTTGAATAATAGCTTAATTATTCGCCAAGATTATCCCGATTACACACTATTTAAGCTTCATGCATAATACATAACCTCTTCTACAATTGATCATCAATATGCGGAAATAGAAAGCAGTCGCATGCACTCATTAAAACATAATCAAGCACACATATCAACACATGATGTAATGGGGAAAGCAATAGCTAAAAACCCCCAAATATCTGTATATTATAATGATAGAGAACATGTAACAATACATAACACAAAGCTCTCACAGCTCTCAGCACTATCTCAAAGCTACACACAAAACTAGCTCGGAAGATGAACAAGTCACAGGTTCAAATCTCCTCCACAAGTCTGCCTACCTCTACTGCGCAATCCAAGATGAGTAATGATGAGATCCAAGTTCGAATCCCACTAGCTCCAACTGCGCAATCCTCATTGGCAATCTCCATCATAGTGTGTGCAAATCTCATGCACAATCATGGTCACAACTGATAGTCACACTCACCCTTTCACCCACCTCTAACACTGGTCTCCACTGAACTGTCCATGCATTGCAGTTAACTGATGTGTTCTTTAGTTGATTTATGAGTTAATAATTAGTGAATTAATTAATAATTAATTCACACCACTCATCACTAGTGTATTTTTCGGTTAGACTAAATACAACTAGTTCAACTAAGTTAAACCGAACACAACTCCACCAACTGTCTCATCAACTCCACCAAACTCTGCCACATGAGTTCTAACTGAAGTCAACCATGCAATAGCTCAACTAACCCTTAGGAAAACCGTATTTCCTTCTGTCAGCTGCATGTGCCACATCCAAGCATCAAACTGAAGTGCTCCAAGAGGATAAGATAATGTTTATAGTCTAAATATTATTAAGGGTTAATAATATTTGACTGTTCTATTTTTAGCCCGGCAGTCTAAAAATATAAACCGCCCAATGTCTAAAAATAGAGGTCCATCTATTTTTACCAGCTCGACCAATCATCCATAAATAGCATCCCGCAACTCATAGACCATGATCCATATGTCTAAAAATAGACATAGTCTAAAAATAGACTTTGCGCCAAAAATAGCCTGCGGGCCCACTTAGTGAAAGCGACTTCTTTTCACTAAGCTCCATCATCTTGTTGCATTTTCAACACTCCCTCTCAACAATATATGGATTATCTGCAACCCCTATCCTGCCTCTGTGGTATTCGAATTTGCTCATGGTGAGTGCCTTCGTCAAGATATCAGCATCCTGATCCTCCGTGGGAATATATGAAAGTAACATGATTCTCCGCTGCACACAATCTCTGATATGATGGTACCTGATGTCGATGTGTTTGGATCTATCATGAAATACTGGATTAGCCGAGAGTTTAATGCAACTCTGGTTATCACAATAAATCATAGTAGGCTCCAAGTGTGACCCGAACAACCCGACCAGGATCTTCCTCATCCATATGGCCTCGCATGTAGCCAAGCTTGCTGCCATATACTCAGCCTCTGCTGAACTGAGTGACACGGATCTCTGCTTCCTACTGTACCAAGAAACTGCTATCGACCCGATATTGAAGATCCCTCCAGATGTTCTCTTTCTGTCCGTTGGGCTCCCTACCCAATCTACATCCGTGAAGCCACAAAGCTTCACCTCATCCTCCTGTCTGTACCACAAGCCATATCCCGATGTGCCTCTAAGATAACACAATACATGCTTTCCTGCCTTCCAGAAGAGCTTGGTAGGCTTAACCATAGCTTGCGAAAGCTGGTTAACAGCATAGCATATATCGGGTCATGTATTGACTAGATACATAAGCGACCTCACCAACTGTCAATAAACAGTGGCATCCACTACCTCCGCCAAAGTAGCATCCTCCTTCCTCCAACCTCCAAGAAGAGGAGTATCAACAGGCTTGCAGACATGCATGTTGAACTTCTCCAGTATTTCCCGGGCATACTTACCCTGAGAAACAAATATTCCATCACTGCACTGCCAGATTTCCAATCCCAAGAAATAATGAAGGAGGCCCAAGTCCTTCATCTCAAACTCTCTAGCAAGATCCTCCTTGCATGAAAGTATCAACAGCTCATGACCCGTCAAAATCAGATCATCTACATATAGTACAATTATCAGCCACTTCCCCTCCACCACAATCTGGTACAGGTTAGGATCCGCCTTACTCTTGGAGAATCCAAGTCCGGTGAAATAACTGTCTATCCGTGTGTACCAAGCACGAGGTGCTTGTTTCAACCCATACAGTGCTCTCTTGAGTGTGCACACATGCGACTCACTGCTGAAGATCTCAAAACCTTCAGGCTGCTCTATGTACACCTCCTCCTCAATGACTCCATTGAGGAACGTAGTCTTCACATCCATCTGATGGATGTGCCACCCCATCTGCGATGAGAGAGATAGGATCGTCCGTATGGAAGAGTACCTTGCGACAGGTGCAAAAGTCTCCTCATAATCGATCCCCTCTATCTGTGAGAAGCCTCAGGCAACAAATCTTGCCTTTTACTTCTCCACACTCCCGTCAGCCGCCTTCTTCACTTTGTAGATCCATCACGAACCCACCACTGATTTCCCTTCCGGTCTTGGAAAAATCTCCCATGCACTGTTTCTGACAATCTAATCATACTCTTCCACCATGGAATCTACCCATGCGGGGTCCTCCACAGCTTCCTCGAAAGAGGATGGCTCTGTCACGACACATTTTCTCACAAGATCCATGTATCCAGTGTACCGATCCGGTGACTGTCTCTTTCTGCGTTGTGTTGTAGGTGGTCCTACAATCTTCTCTGCATCTTGAGCCAGTCGCTCAGCTTCTGTAGTGCGCCTGCACCCTCTAATGGTTGGTGCTGCATGAGTGGTCTCTTCCACTCCATGATCTTCCTCTTGTGGCTGATCCACATCTGGAAGCTCATCCTTAGGAACTAATAGCTCCTCATCTACATGCAAGTGTGGCTCCCTCTTAAGCGAATACTTCATGACTTTCTCCTCCTGAAATTTGATATCCCGTCGCACAACAGTCTTGCGACTGTCTGGAAAATACACACGATAATTGTGGGGCGTATCAGTGTACCCCACAAATATCCCAACCTCTATAGTCAGATCCAGCTTCTTCCTAGCATCCTTCGTCACATGCAAGTAGACAGGTGAACCAAAAATCCTCAAATGGGAAATATCAGGTCTCTTACCAGAAAACGCCTCCTCTGGTGTACTCATGCGAAGTATCTTGTGAGGACAACGGTTCTGCACATATACTGCAGTATTGCATGCCTCCGCCCACAAGTGAAGGGGTAGTCCCTGATCATGCAACAACGCCCGTGCAACACCCACGATCATTCTGTTCTTCGGCTCAGCAACCCCGTTCTACTATGGGTTATGAGGTGCAATGAGCTCTCTCTGAATTCCTTTTGCGCTGCAAAATTCCTTGAATTCAGCAGAGATGAATTCACCACCATTGTCGCTCCTAAGAGCCTTCACATGCTTCCCCGATTCCTTCTCAACCAGCGCCTTGAACTCACAGAACTTTGAGTATGTCTCACTATTCTTCTGCATGAAGAAGATCTAGCACTTCCGAGAAAAATCATCAACAAAGATCACATAGTACTTGTGCTTTGCTGTCGAAACTACTGAGAAAGGTCCACACATGTCTGTGTGAATTCTCTCAAGGATCGTCGTGGCATGACTATCCTTCTAGTGAAAGGTGGCTTTCACAAATTTTCCCAAGGTACACCCCTTGCACTGATCTGACTGCGCAAGAGTGCCCTTAGGAAGCCCAGTAGAAATTTGCTGCAGTATCTTCAAAGCTCCATGGTGAAGGTGGCCCAATCTCCGGTGCCACAGCTCGCCATAATCCCGGCTCACCACTCCTTCCGCCTTGCATGCCATTTCTGTGCAGCCATCTACTTGCAACTGATAAAGGTTCTTGACTCGAACCCCTATCTTCTGGGTCTCTCCAGTTGTCTTACTGCGCAGGAAAGCTTTTCCCTCGCTGAAGAAAACATCGCCACAGAGATCAGATTCTTCTTCAATCCTGGAACATGCATCACTTCCTTCAATACGAAGGGTTTACCAGACTCCCTCTCAAAGTAAATGGTACCAATACCGGTCGCACTATATCTACCATCATCGCCCATCTCGATGTGCACTCCAAGATCTTTCTCATCTAGATCTGAAAACAAATCTCGATCTCCAGTCATGTGAAAAGACGCACCATTGTCCAGGAACCATATTGATCCCATCACACTTGAGACCAAGCATGTGATCAGCGAAAAAACCAACTCAAACTGCGAGGCTAAGGCCTCTCTCACTGCAGATCCATTAGCTTGCTTATTTTTCTTCTTCTGCAGACAATTTGTGGCATAATGTCCGTGCTGGTGACAGTGAAAACACTTCACCTTAGACATGTCCTACTTCTTGCCTTTCGCACCAGAATGAGAAGCTTTCTTGCTCTTCCCCTTCTTTGCTTTGGCCGCCAAAGCGCAATTTTCTTCATCAGATGTCTTTGATGAAGATCTGTCTCTGGTATTCCACCTAATCTCCTCTTGCACAAGATCCGGCCAAAGTCACTCCCATCCTGGCAATTTCTCCCGACCATTGATAGAATCTTGATAGGCATGCCAACTCTTCGGAAAACCAAGGAGAGCCAAGCTCACCAATTCCTCATCATCGACAATCACCCCCACACTTCCCAGCTCATCCCTGCATTGGATGAACTTCATGAGGTACTTGGGCATGCTGTCACCTTTCTCCATGTTTATGTGTCTGAGTTTATCCTTGAGTGCCAACTTCCTCTGGTCGCTCTTGCTTTGGAATAAATCTGTCAATTCTTTCCACATTAAGTATGGAGAAGCTTTTCCATGCATGCTAGATACAATGTGATCCTTCACGCCCTCCAATAGAATCCTTCGACATTTCACCATCTTCTTTTGCCAAGCCTCAACTTGAGCAGCATCAGTAGGCTTTGGGATCTCAGCATCTATGAACTCCTTCAGCCTGTTATCATCTAATACCGCCTCCATCTGGTCCTTCCAGGCAACATAATTTGAACTGCCCTCAAGGGAATATTCCAGTCGCAATCCGTTGAAAGACATTTCAACTTTGGCACCAAGAAAACTACTGCAAATTTGAATTCCAAATTCTGCTGCAAATTCAAATTCCAAGCTCAAAACTCAGCTGCTTCTGGATCTGTGAGAACAAATTATTTCTAGCACAGATATGGACTGTAAGGGCATTTACTAGATATATCACCTTTCAAAGAAAGGATGGATATAGAGGCTACCTGGCCTGTTACAGACTCTGTCTATCGAAAATAATTGTAATCACTGTAATAGATCCGATGATCAATTCTGCTCTGATACCATGTAGAAATTTGAATAATTTTCTGAATCATTCACCGAGATTATCCTGATTACACACTATTTAAGCTTCATGCATAATACATAACCTCTTCTACAATTGATCATCAATATGCAGAAATAGAAAGCAGTCGCATGCGCTCATTAAAACATAATCAAGCACACATATCAACACAGGATGTAATGGGGAAAGCAATAGCTGAAAACCCCCAACTATCTGTATATTATAATGATAGAGAACATGTAACAATACATAGCACAATACTCCTCACAAGTACTCAATACTATCTCCAAAAGTTACACACAAAACTAACTGAGATTTGAACAAGTCATGGGTTCAAATCTTCTCCACAAGTCTGCCTGCCTCTACTGCGCAATCCAAGTGAGTAATGAATGAGATCCAAGTTTGAATCCCACTAGCTCCAACTGCGCAATCCTCATTGGCAATCTCCATCAATGTGTGTGCAAATCTCATGCACAATCATGGTCACAACTGATAGTCAATCACACCCTTTCACCCACCTCTAACACTGGTCTCCACTGAACTGTCCATGCATAGCAGTTAACTGATGTGTTCTTTAGTTGATTTATGAGTTAATAATTAGTGAATTAATTAATAATTAATTCACACCACTCATCACTAGTGTATTTGTCAGCTAGACTAAATACAACTAGTTCAACTAAGTTAAACAGAACACAACTCCACCAACTGTCTCATCAACTCCACCAAACTCTGCCACATGAGTTCTAACTGAAGTCAACCATGCAATAGCTCAACTAACCCTTAGGAAAAGTGTATTTCCTTCTGTCAGCTGCATGTTCCACATCCAAGCATCAAACTAAAGTGCTCCAAGAGGATAAGATAATGTTTATAGTCTAAATATTATTAAGGGTTAATAATATTTGACTGTTCTATTTTTAGCCCAGCAGTCTAAAAATAGAAACCGCCCAATGTCTAAAAATAGAGGTCCATCTATTTTTACCAACTCGACCAATCATCCATAAATAGAATCCTGCAACTCATAGACCATGATACATATGTCTAAAAATAGACATAGTCTAAAAATAGATTTTGCGCCAAAAATAGCCTGCGGGCCCACTTAGTGAAGGCGACTTCATTTCACTAAGCTCCATCATCTTGTTGCATTTTCAACAATATCATCAAGACGTAAAAATAAATTTGCAATTCTCTCTTCATTATCCATTTTTAGATCCTCATATTGAATTCTGAGAGTTTGAAGTTTAGCACTTTTTACCTTTGCATCACCTTCATAACTCTGAATGATTTTGTCCCATATTGTCTTTGTTGTATTCAGCTGCATGACTTTGACAAATTCTAATTCAGTTAGACTTCCCAATAGAGCATTGACCGCCTTTGCATTTATTTCATAATTCTTTCTTTCCGTCAGATCTGTTGGTACGGTAGCCAGATATTGATATCCTTGTTCAACAATTGCCCATACCTCTGCTCCCAGAGACTGAAGATAGGATCTCATCCTTATCTTTCAGAAGATTAAATTATTTCCATTAAAGAGTGGAGGCCTAATAGATGCTATTCCATCTTGATTGCTCATTTTTCTTGATCTTCCTTCTAGCGGCTAAGCTTTTCAGAAGGACCTGCTCTGATACCAATTGTTGAGAAAAATACTGAGAGGAGGGGGTTGAATCAGTATTTAGGGCTGAAAATTCTTTCTTTTCTTTCTCTTAAAACCTTATGTTACAGTACTGCATTCAACATGTATGTTCAGATATCTTATTATGTATTTACTTAGAGAATTGCATCAGATAAGCATTAAGCATGAATAAAAATAATAGAACAAACCATCAAATATACACAACACATATCAACACCAGGATTTAAGGTGGAAACCCAATTTGGGAGAAAACCACCGCTACTGTAATCTCAGTCGTCAATATTTATTTATAGAGAAAACTTCGTGCAATGTATGCTGGTGTAGACTTATACCAGCACGCAGGCACCCACCTACAGAAGGCTACGACCTTCTCTCGTTTACCAGCTACCATTGGAAGGGAGCTACAACCCCCTCTCTGAAGGCTTCGACCCTCAACACTACTGCAGACCTCGTTTCATCAATTTTCATACTGGATCCACCAGTTTCCATACGACATACCTTGTCAGTTAGCAGATTTATTTATTTTCTGTACACACACTAGATGTCATCCGTTATCCAACCAGAGATTTATCATCGTCAGATTATCTTCATGGGTGCATTGTAGTTTCATATTTATCAGTTAAGACCAGAGCTCGCCCATATAGATATTCCTTTTAGAAAAAAAAATTCACAACCCTTACAATGCGCACCTCGTTCTTTATTTTTCTTCTCCTTATATAGTTTTCCCTTTATTAAAACCATGAGTCAAAAACCACGAACCACTTGTGGTAATCCTTTTAGTTTGTCCCACGGGGCTTTTGATCTCTTTTTAATTTATTTATCAAGTTTAAAGAAATTGATAAATAATCATATTTACATCTTTTGAATTCCCAAGCCTTATATCTAAAGTTTAACCCTTCGGACTTTATTAGAGACATCCAATTCTTCTAAATAAATCAAACTTGTGATAAACCTTTGACCCCGGGCCCACGCCCATCATACCATAGTAAACCTTGCGCAAGTCCAACGTCCGATCACCGTTAGATTAGCAAGAATCTAGATCAACGGTGTATATGCATATCGCTCGACCTCCGATGCCAAACGTTAATGGGAGATGGCCCGTTGTACCTAAGTTAATATTTGCGCACCTTCAACAAATAATGACCATCCGATGACCTCTTCCCAGATCAACGGCGCTTAACGATATCGTTGGGTGTCCTGGGTCGAACTATAACGCGTAATGGCGTGCAGTAAAAAGCGGTTTTATAAAAACGTACAGGGACGCGTGTCGATTATTCTATGGAATCACTCCTCATCGAGAAATACCGCTTACTCCACATAGGTGGTGTGATGAAAACCGTAAACCACCATTACTGTTCATATGGTCATGGTTCCGCTCATCCACGCAAGGTTCCGATGCCTTTTAACAGTATTATTATAATTAAATTGCTCTTTAATGATTTGCGTTCTGTCGTCACCAAGTGTTCTGCTGCGCCATCTCTGATCAACTCCCTCATCAGATACAGAGTATTATTCAACCCTTCCAATTACACAGGACATCATTCGACTTCATTACAAGGATTCCATAATACACATATCCTAATTAATTCATTCTTTTCTGTGCGCCATAGGTATCCTTTGCCCATTATGAAATTAATTACACAGGTCATGTAAATTCCAGATTTACTTGAACATAATTCCACGGTTCTTCATTCACATACACAAATCTCGGCCAGATATTCAGTTTGTCCTTCAATCTATTTCCTTGACTCTTCCTAGTAGCTCTCCCTTTTGCCATATCCTTTGCAAACTGTATTAAACCCCTAATTCTTTTGCCAATTCCTTTGCCATCAATGACAATATTTCCAACAGCTAGATATATAATTTAAGTTGAAGGCCCATGAGATAAATATGACTTCTATGTGACATTTGTATTGAATCATCTATTTGTTGTGTTATATGAACATAATTGGTACGCATATCTAATTTGCATTACTAATATGTCATGCTTCTTTAATTTATCTTTTATAGATGATCGGAGCATCCCTTTTTAATCTATCACTTTTGACTTCGGATATGTGGGCAATGCTCATCCGCATATTTTTCTATCATAAAGTAGTGAGTAAAATTGTATTCCATTTGTGTCAATGTTAAGGTTAAGCACATGGATTAAAGTTTTATATAAGATACATTGCCATGGTGTACATTTTTATCTAAAGAGTCCAAAACCTCATTCAAGACCATATGTTTTGTTGATGTAGTTTGATTGGTTATATTGCATTGCTTTTGTAGTTGTTGTTGTGGGCCTCACCATCTAGTGATTTTAGCTAAAAAATTATTTACATGGAATTTTGAAGTATCCTAGAATGTTTATTATTTATCACTACTAGCCTTGATGATGTAGTTGTTTGTTTTGATGCTGCTTGGTTACCCATATTTAACAGTTGTTCATGTTTAATTCATTGTTAAGGCTTTTTATTGGCCTGTCAGGATGTATTTTTCTCAAATCCATAATGGCTAAAAGAATGAAATTTATCTATGAAAAAGAGAGGTCATATGGAAAACAAATTGTTTGCAAGTTTTCTTTTGAACCCATAGAACTTGCAACCCCAATATGGATACAATACTAAGTAATACATAGCCTCCTCATCTAACTTAGCCAGGGATTTGCAATACTATATTTGAGTTGGCTAGCTCCATTTCAAGATATTATAATGTTAGATTATTATTTCTATAGATTTTGATTATGGTAGTAAAATGTTACAAAAAACCGGAAACTACAAATAATATTATTCTAGATATATGTAAAGAGGACATGGTAGAGAAAATAAAACAATATTAAACTTTTCATAAATAGTTTATATAAAAATACATTTTCTAATTTTGATTGTAAATTCCAAGGCTTAAAGCAATAATTTTTCTAATAATTTTTTTTTAATTAATAAATAAAAAAGAAGCATTTTCAATCAAAACCACATCCAACATATAATAAAAATAATAAAAACAATTTAAAACTTCATACACTATGACATTACTATGGCAAAGAGCATAAAAATATACAAGCAAAAAATCCTTTTCTATAATAATGGAGAGCTTCAAATATACAAGAAAAAAAATCTTTCAGCCTCCTTGTATCCGAGAACCTCACTATTACTGATTCACCCCCCTCTTGTAATTCCTTATTCCAACAATTAGCAGGAGGATTGAAAATCCAACAAGGTGCAATCAGATACTCAAGAGATAGTTGTAGAGCCAATTGTTAGATGCAACCAGATACTCGGGAGATAGGTGCATATCTAGTTGCAATGACATAGTAGCTCAAGAGAGATCGAATTTCTTGTTGCAAGTGCGAATTACAAGAAACTAATGTGAATAGGCTGCTAGTGTGAATTGGCTAGTTGCAGAGTGTAGGTGTAGTTCTAGCTAGAGAGAGACTCCAAGAAGGGGTTTCAAGACAGAGCAGGTTTCCAACATTCTAGTCAAGAAGGGAGGCAAGTATTTCCAACAAAAGAGGCAAGAAAAAGTTCCCTAATGGTATTACTATGCAACCCATTTAGTCAATGCATGTTGCAGGCAAGAGTGCGAGTAGTTGGGAGTCTCCAAACAGAGTTTCTAGAGGTAGAATGAGTTTCCCAAAAGCAGTACTACATATTTTATTAGGTAGGATTGCATCTAGCATGGAGGAGGCCGAGTTGATTTGCTAGTCTAGGAGATTTCCCTGTTCTTATTCTGAGGGAGATCAAGACTCAGTAGTGTAGTGATAGAATCCAAGTAGAGGCAGCACATGGGAATAAAAAATGCGAGCTCAAAGTAGCGCACAAATTTTTTTTAATACACAGCACAAAAAAAATTTAATACACAGCACAAAAAAAATTTTAATACACAGCACAAATGTTTTTTAATACACAGCACAAAAAGGTTTTAATACACAGCACAAATTTTTTTTTAATACACAGAACAAAAAAATTTTAATACACAGCACAAAATTTTTTTGAGTGCGGATGGAGAGTCGAACTTACCCGACAGAGTCGAAGAACGCAGACAGGAGGAGCACCAGCGACAGGGACAGAAAACACGTAGCGACAAGGACAAGGACAGGGACAGAAAATGCGCGAATAATGAGCAGGGTAAACCACAGAACTTCACGGGCGATTTATTTATAGAAAACAGTTCGGCCAAACTATTTTAAAAGTAAACCGAAATTTTTTTAGAAGTTCGGCCGAACTTTTGTTGCCAGTTTTCCAATCTCCGGCAAAAATTCTGTTTGCCCGCGTCGTCAGTGTGTCATCAATATAAACGAAATCACGAGTTTGGTCGAAATTTCTAAAAAAGTTCGGCCGAACTATTGCCGAAAAAAAAATTTCGGCCCCCGATTCTCACAAAAGTGTAACCCAGCTTCACGTTTCCGCCCAACACAGAACAAAAGGAGCCAATATAGTGAAAGAAGGAGCACAAAGAGTAGAAAAATATTTTCTGGAAGAATTTACCAAGAACACCCTCGAATAGAGTGATGAATACAAAAATCAGTTCCAGAAAGTCTATTTTTATATTATATTAGTTTGATATATCTAAATAATTTTGGATAATATTGTATTTTGTAAATGATTTTATTAGATTAATATGTTTTAGAATCACACTCTATAAATATTTTTTAATTTGAAGTAATAAAGGTTGAACCCTTGTGATAATCCAGATACATTATTGTACTCTTCTGAAAGTTTTTGAATATAATCAAAGGATTATGACTTTAGTCTTAACAAAATTTTGGTTCATGTGAGTTTTTTGGTATATTTTTCATCATATATTCAAGGTAACATAGGAGCTAGGGTAAGGCTAAGTTAAGTATTAACTTCCCCGAGAGCCCACTACAAAGCTATGATCATTATGGAGATTAGCTAATTGAACAGTCTATTGGAATTAGTTCCTCCACACCTTTAAAATTTTTCCTTTTGTCATCTCTTGAATATATATGTTTGGATGTAGAATTATTCTACATGCATAAACTATATTTGGTGAATTAAGTATTCAATATGCATGTTTAATTATCATCCATCTTCTCCCTTTCCACTTTCAAAATAAATTCAAATATTGTATGTTGTTATGAATGAAAATCATCCCTTTAAAGTTCTCAAAAATATTTGGAATATACAAGTGTTAAAGGTTTAATGCATTTTCCACCCAATTCAATTAAAACCCTTACTTGGATGCTTTGGCATAGTTACCAAGCCTAGAAATTTCTACAAAGAGACTACTTCCGAGTTTCATTGCTTCCCGGGAACGGATTTTGAATTTATTTCCCTGGGACAACGCTTAGACTTACCTCTTAATGGTGAATAAGATGTTAGCAAGCTAAATTATTTCACTTGGCGACTTCACATATTAAATATGGCTTCAGGAAAGCATACTAGATCTCATTTAGATTCTCAACTCTTCTATCCATTATCATATCTAGAAAGACTTGTGAAAATTTCATATTTTAGATGTATATTAGAAGATTCCACTTCTAATATTGCCTCTCTTCCACCTGAAGCAGTATCACAGCTTGAGCCTTTTCAGTCAATCCAAATCCCTGCTGAATTATTAGATTTACCACCTAAATTTTTAGAACTCCTCTCTAAAGGATTATGAGGCTTCGATTCAGTTTATTAGTTCATCAGCTTGAATCCTTTGAGATTCCTTCCTACCTTTCAGAATAATCTAATATAGAAGTAGAACTTGAACTTGATTTTCTTGAACTTAAACCTGCTGATTTTATTTCCTCTGTTATACATACTTATCCATCCACTTCTATCAAGCCTAAAGAGGAACTTAAGATCTATACTAATCCTTTAGCTTTTGAAGATTCAGAAAAAATATTTCATGAAGTCCAAAATCTATTCATTCATCCTCAACTTCTTAAAAAGCCTACAGTTACAGATCAATCATATTCTTCTAAAGTCTTATCTCTGAAACATACAATGTTCGATGGCTGGATTTAGACCTACTATGAGAGCTCGGTATGTAACATTAGTACTTCCATTGGAAAATAAACTTCATGATTTTCCTAAAGGATATTTGAAACATTCTCCAAAATTTAATGGAGAAATAGGACCATCTGCATAATATCACTTGGTTGCATTTCTTGACTTTGCAGACAATATGAACATTGAACATGAAAATGTCTATATGAGACTATTTTTCCAATTATTAGAGGGCAATGTCATAATATGGTTCAGGTAATTACAGGAAAATTATATAAATACAAGGACTGAATTAACAAATATCTTCAAAAATCAATGGGGAATTAAAAAATATCTTGTGTGTTACTTAACATAATTTAAATATTTGAAGAGGAATCTTGGTGAACCTGTTGCTGAATTTATCAAAAGGTTTAATAATATTTACAATAAGATGCCACCACATTGTAAACCCCCAATCACTGTAGCTAAAGTTATATTTTCTAAAAGTTTTGATGATGATTTTGTTGTAATGCTCATAAAATGAAAATTTGAAAACTTAGAGGATATCAAAAACAATGCAATTGAGGTAGAAACTAACAAGTCAACATCTAGTACATTGAAAGCCGAGGCAGAAAAATTTGAAAGGAAAATGAAAGCTAAAGAAGAAAGTAGTTCATCATCAAAGAATAAAGAGGAGGAACACAAAATTGATGAAATAACTTCATTGAGAAATGTATCCACTTGAATCTCAATAATGGAAACTTAGCCTAGAGTGCCTCAACAAAATGTAAATCTAACTCAATCACAATTCAGAAGACCTTTTGAGGTGAAAATTTTTCAAAGAAAAAATAATGACCAACGAATCCAACCCCCATTAATGATTGATGGTCAAGCCCTCGAAGAAGTAGCACCATTTTTTACCAATGATATTAATTATTTTGATGACCAATCATCTGAAAATTCTACTTTCCCCATCAATCAAAATCAACCTATTTCTTAGAATAAATAATCCTCTCAAATTTATAAATAACAGGTTTTTTCTGAGTTTCTCATTGTTGAATTGAATAAAATATATGACTTAAGAGAGAAACAGGGCCCTGGTAGACCTGTAAAAAAGGTTGCCTTTTATGTCCCGCAAGACAAAGTTGTTGAAACTCCATATCTTCAACCTCAAAACTAGTCACAATAGCAATCTACCAAAGAAAAATATGGTCCAATTGTCTTCAATGTTGAAAGAGAATTAGAAAGGGTAAAAATTCCAATTCCCTTATCTGAACTTTCAAGGAATCCAAGTTAAAGAAGCAGGTTTCTAAATGGATACAATCTTCAAGTGTAGATGTTGAGGGATATGTGTTTAGTCAATTTAAAGTCTTAAATTTCTATTATAAATTATCGCCTGGAGTTAGTAATCTTGTGAAGTGCAGGTGCACTATATATGCTAGAAACCTTTCTTTCTTAATTAGTTGTGTTGATTTTATATGTTGTTTTTAGGGGATTTTGTGTTTTATCCTAAATGTTTAAATGAGATGGGGAAACTAATAAGTGAAATATGAAATGAAATCTAAACATAATTATCAAAGCCTATGATGAGAGTTCTACTTTGGGAGTTTAAAGATGAACAACTGATTTTAAGAGAACTAGAAATGAAAATAAACTTCAATCTTTTTGTATGTTTTGTATATTTTATATAAATGAAATTTAAAAGAAAGAAAGTAAATACTCTTAGAGAATAATTTTAATGATTGAAAAATAAACTTAATAAGGAAGAAAAGGAAATGTATATTTAAGAAAGAAATCTGATCTATGATAAGTCGATATTGCATAAAAAGAAATCAACTTAAGTGATCAATCTTAATTATGTTAGACTATCCTATGCTGACAATTATCTCTAAAACATATATCTAAACTACTTCTAAATAAATTTTATTAAATAATGAAAATATCTACTTAAATCATCTCTAAATCTAAACAATGCATCAATCCAAACTATGTCTAAGTCTATCAAAATATATATCAAAACTTCACTCTATCTACCAAACAAAACATCTGTCTAAATTGATTCTATGGAAACAGAATATTGAATTAACTCTAATTCTATTGACTAATGAAAAAAATAATTTTATTCTAAGCTCTATGAAATAGAAGTATTAAACCTCACAGTATTCAATATGAATGGTTGTGCTAAATAAATCAAAATACTGATTGAAATAAGGAAAGAGATAGAGGATTCTACCTATTGTGCAAAGCTAAAATGCCTATCTGATCTAGAATATGTGATTACTGTGTGAACGAATGCAAAAAAATGTTTCATTCCATGAGATATAATTTTTAATAGAGTTATGACATTAATATGTTTCATGAAAGAAAAACATGTGGAGCATTCAACTATGCGAAAGACACAACATTTAACTTATGAAAAACACAGCAATTAACTTATGCAGAAATGGAAGAATTAAACTAAGAAAAAACATAAATTTCAGCTACAAAACCTCTTCTGTGCAGGGGCCCACTACAACAAAACGGCTTGAGATTCACTTATGACTAATTACACATCGATGGTCTTGAACACACCTTTCCATGCATTAATAAAAATATATTTTTATTGTATGACGGTATTACAATAAAAAAATAAGCTTATCTCTGGTTAAAATAGCCTGGTATTTATAACAGAGTTAAGTTCAATTGTTTGAGATGATCTCGCCTAAAAATACTAATGAAACTAGCACTAGAATTCTAAACAGAATTGCAGTCTTCATAGCTTTCACGACTTTCTACGTGGAGAGAAAATCATGAAGCTTCCAACTTCTTGTCCGTTGGTCTCGGCCCTCTGCTTGACTAATCCTTTGACCATGATTTTGGCATTATTTCTCTCGATTTTGAATAGGTGAGTAGGAAAAAATCAATGTGTGGATCATTTCCAAACTACCGATATGCTTCGCTCCTCTTATTCATCTTCAGAACCTGTCAAACAATGTCAGTGGTTGTAGAAATGAAGATTAGATACATAATTTCATGAATTTTGTAGCTAAATACAAAATTCATTCAAATAATAAGAAACATTAAAATATAAAGGAGATATCATTCAAATGCCTTCTAAGACTGAAAATGTATCCATCAACACTGATTGAGCTTATGGATTATGTCAAAAAGGAAGGAAAAGTGGTGAGATAGATGTCAAAAATAGAGACAATATTGAGGCTCAACAATATGTGATTAGCCTACAGGATGAAAAGTCTTCAATATTTTTTGAGCTCAGTTTGGACATAATAGATGAAAGTGTGCCACCTTTCTATGTTACATTAAAATTTCATGATTTTCTTTTGTACAATTGTATGCTAGATTCTGGTGCTTCTCATAATATGATTCCTAAAATTATCATGGACTAACTTCAGTTGAAAATTACCAAGACCTACCATTATTTGTAAACATTTGATTCTAAGAAAGTACCATGCCTGGGATTAATCAAATATTTAGTTGTCACTCTTGCTCAAATCCCTTTGAAGAGCATAGTATTGGATATAGTAGTCACCGAAATTCCTCTTAAGTTTGGTATGCTCTTATCAAGATCTTGTTGTGATAATCTTAGAGGAATATTACAAATGGATGTGTCTTATGCTACAATCCTAGTTTATGGAGGTGAACATTTAAGGTTGTATAGAGAAGTAAGATTCATAAACACTATTTTTAAATCTAATCAAGTTGTCCTATATATTTTATTGATAAATATTTTGGGTTTTTTACTTTGTATACAAATGATTTGTGTAATCCACAAGCCAGAATTGAAGACACTATAAATATCCTCCATATTTCAGATAGTGAAGTTTGGAAAATGTCTTTTGATGGAGCATTTTCAAAATATGGAGTTGGAGTAGGAATTGTATTATTTTCACCTAAAAAGAACATTACTAGGTCCTTTAATTTAGATTTTGAAGTCCCTGATAATGTGGCAGAATATGAGGCTTTAATTTTGGGAATAGAGTTAGCTAAAAAATTGAAGGTACAAAATATGGCAGTATTTGGTGATTCGGAATTGATAGTGAAACATGTTAGAAATCTCTGTAAAAAAAGACATCCTAGACTCAGAGCTTATAGAAATGAAGTGTGGGACTTTGTAGAAAATTATTTCCAGGCTTTATCATTTCAACTAATTTGAGAGAAGATAATATTCATGGAGATTCCTTTGTGGTTTTTGCGAGAAATTTTAAAATATGAAATACTTTACAGTTAAAATATTAGATTGAAGTGAAGTAAAAATATTCCATTCCAGATAATTTAAGACATTGGAAAGTTTTTGAAGATGATGAACAGATGACATTTTTTTTGCAAACTATTAATGAATTTTGTGGCTTACATGTTGAGGAAGAAAACATTGATGAAGTAAAAGAAAATTGATCCAGATACAAACTTCAAGCATAACATAGATGATCATGATACCATTGGGTTACCAAATACCCATATTCCAAAGGGATTTGTTCCTCTTGAAAAATTGTTGATCAAAACTATGTATAGAAATATTTATTGTTAAATTCACAACATGAAGATATACAATATTGTAATATTGGTACTTCAGAAGAAATAAGAAATGTTAAAATCTAAGCCAGTTTGTCACAGGGCATAAGAGAAAAATATGTCAATTTCTTTAAAGAATACAAATATGTATTTTCCTGGTCATATGATGATTTGAAAACTTATGACACAACTACCATTGAGCACAAAATTCCTTTGAAACTAGGAGCTAATCCATTTCATCAAAAAATGAAAAGAATTAATCTAGTTCTATTGCCCATTATTGAGAAACAAGTAAGCAAGTTGTTGGATGAAAAAATTATTGTTCCTTTAAGATATTCTGAATGGATAGCTAATATAGTGCATGTTAGGAAGAATACTAGAGAAATAACAATGCTTTTTTATTTTAGAAACCTGACTAAATTTTCATTGAAATATTATTATACAGTAATGAAAATGGATAATTTTCTTCATAGAGTAACGAGTTCTCACAGGATCTCAATGTTGGATGGTTTTTTTGGATATAATCATATTTTGGTTAGCCAAGTAGATAGAGAAAATACAAATTTCAAAACTCCATGGGGTACCTTCATGTATGCTAAAATGTATTTCGTTCTAATTAATGTTGGGGCAACATTTTAGAAAGCAATGGATTTTGCATTTGTTGGTAAGGTAAACAATTCATAGTTATTTATCTTGATGATTTGACAATATTTTCTCAATATGATGCAAAACATATTTAACATGTGAGGAAAATTTTTCAGATATGTAGAAAATTTTGGATTGGTCTTAATCCTAAAAAAACACGGTTTGCCATGAGGGAGGGAAAATTTTTAGGGCATATAATTTCGAAGAAAGGAGTTAAAATTCACCCTAAAACAGTTTCAAAAATTCAGGTAATTAGTCTGCTCAGAAATAAGAAATAAATCCAGTCATTCTTAGGGAGGATAATTTTTTTAAGAAGATTTATACCTAACTATGCTGAAATTTTTAAAGACATTCTAGATATGCTCAAGAAATATAATGACGTAAAATGGACCACAAAATCTAGATTTTATTTTTCTCATTTAAAAAAGGAAAATTTTGAATCACTAGTACTTCTTAGTATTGATTATTCCAAACTTTTCAGTATTTTCTCCTTTACTTCATACACCACAATAGCAACAATTTTATTGCAGAAAAAATAAGATCAACATGACCAACCAATTTCTTTCTTTAGCAAAGTTACGAGGGATTTAGAATTGAAATATGACATAATATAAAAAAAAAGTCTTATGCTTTGGTACGTGCATTGAAGGATTTTAGCATTTATGTTTCACATTCTCATGTAATTTATGATGTGCCTAATAATGCAGTAAATAGAGTATTGACTCAGTCTGATACAAATGAAAAGAGGGGAAGATGGATTTCTAAGATCCTAGAGTTTGACTTATATATCAAACCTACAAAGCTGGTAAACGAACAAGGTCTAGCTAAATGGTTGGCAGAATCAAATCGTAAAATTTTGGGCATCAACTCAATCATGCAAATTTCAGAAGAGAAGAATTTACAAGAAAATTCTAAAGTTTCACAGGATAAGAATCCAAAAGAACCTTATTTTATTTCAATACCACTTCCTCTGCATATTAATGAAAAAATTCTATTGTTTGGTTGGTATAAAGACATTGTACATTTTTTGTTTGATTTTGAATATCTTGTTCAATTCACCCAAAATAAATCTAGATCTCTTAAGCTCGGAGCAATGAAATATTGTATAGTAAATGTCAATATGTATTGGAAATATCCATTAAATATTCTCTTATTATGTTTGACTGAAAGTGAAACAGAAGGAGTGATTGAATAGTTTCATGAAAGAGTCTATGGATGTCATTATGATTGAAAAGAAACAACACACAAAATACTTTGAGTAGGATTCTACTGGCCAAATTTGTTTTCACATGTTGGAAAAAACGCAAGAAGTTGTAGTCCTTGTCATATTTTTGTAGGAAAACAAAGACTAGTTTATTTACCCATCATTTCAGTTTCAGTTGAAGATCCTTTATTGCAGTGGGTACTATATTTTATTGGTGAAATAGTTCCTTATTCAAGTAATAATCAACAAAGATTTATAATTACAAAAACAAATAACTTCACAAAGTGGGTATAAGTTATTCCTGTAATTAATGCAAAAGATGCAGCAGTGATGAAATTTATTGAAGAAAATATTTTGTCTAGATTTGGTTTTCCAAGGAAAATAGTTACAGAAAATGCTCAAGCTTTTAGTAGCATCAAAATGATTGTCAAAGATATCAGATTGATTTGAATCATTCTACAAATTATTACCCACAAGGGAATGGGATGGCAGAATCATCAAACAAAAATCTAATCAAGGCCATCAAGAAGGTGTTAGCATATCATAAAAGAAACTAAGACAGTTATCTGAAATATGTAGTATGAGAAAATAGGGTTACTCCTAAAAGGTCAACTGGTAAATCTCCTTTTTAACTTGTTTATGGAATATAATATATTTTCCCTATTCAATTATAATTTCTAGTGATGAAATTTTTGGAGTATTCATATGAAGCGACTGATGTTCTTTCAAGAAGGATAGTCAAATTATTGACCTAAATCAAGAGAAAGATGAAGTTAATCATAAACTTCGACAATATCAGGACAAGTTGAAGAGTTTGTTTGATAGGAAAGCTAGATAAAGGAACTTCAGACAAGGAGACTTGCTACTCAGATGGGATGCAAGAAGAGAAGAAAGAGGAAAACATGAAAAGTTTGATAATCTATGGTTGGGACCTTTCAACATTGCAGAAGTCAAATTCAATAATACCTTCCTTCTTCAAAATTTGGAAGGAAAATACTCCTTATTGTTAGTCAATGAGAAGTATTTGAAGAATTACATCCAATATTGAGTATATATATTGTTTTCATCATCAACATTGTTTATATCTGGTTTGTTTATATTTCCAGAGCAAGTGTGATTTTTTTCATATCAAAGACTCCATAGCTCGAGGAGAAGGCACATGGATATGCAGGTTCTCTGCATCCCACAGGGAGAAGCAATCCCTAGATGGAGTCGATGTTGTAACTTAATTTTACCTATGCATTTGACCCTTCTAAAATACATGTTTTTAAAAAATATATAGATTTTAGTTTAATTTCTACACTTTCTAATAATCGAGCAAGTCTAAATGGCGCTTTAAAATTTTGTATAGGCACCAAAGTTTTTTTAAAATATTATTTTATTTAATAAATTGATTTTCTCTAAAGAGATAAATGACGAGAACATTCCAACGATCAAGATCTCCCCCGCCCAGATCAACAGTTGTCATGCAATTGTGGGGCCCCCTATACTCCCAACGGATAATGAAGGGGGGGCGTTCGCAAGTTTGTTTTCAAATTACTACATCCCCTTACGTAGAACTCTCCTATGAATTGCAGGACCACCCCCCGGCAAACTGCTTTCGCCTTCTTCCATATTCCCTCCAACTCTCCTGCTAATTTAGCATGTTGCTACCACCCTCCCGAAAATAACCATTGAAAAATCTCCGGATAACTTAGAAAATTTCTCGTTAAGTTATTAATGATCCTGCCAATGTTTGATTAATAAATATTGACGCACTAATAATGGTAATTGGAAATAAATTGTTCAAACTCATTCTAAATTTAAATTGTGCCATTTCTCCATTACCTATCCTTTTTTCATTCTTGCACGGAGTGTTCCGACATATCAAACTATGAGAAGTTGCAGCAATCCCCTATGTTATCAGCCATTATTTTTAAACGAGTAATTTCTTAAGTGATCCTATTTTCTATCATTCTCTTTAAATGGCTTGTCAAAAAGGAAAATCCAAATTAGTTGTATAGAGTCTGGCCCTACCCCCTGTAATTAACCTTGATGAAATTCCCTTAGTTGATACATAGTACAAAATCATTGAAACCCAATGTGAATTAGATCTCTATGAACTCCATAATTAGGCATATCAAAAATTTGAAGATGCCAATGATGGATTTTTCTTATGGGATTCAATGTTGCCCCAATTTTGTTTTACCAAAACCCATCATTCCCTGAATTCATCACCTAGTGTGAGAGTCATTATTTACCTAGCCAAAGAGCCATAGTGGCTAGAAACATTGAAATTTTGTTCTCAATAACCCCTGAATCCATTTTTAAGGACTTTCAGATCAATCCCCAGGGCCTCCTTCATCATTTTTCAGCTGAATCCCTCATGGAAATTTATCAGAAGCTTTCCTTTAGGTAGCGAGCCCACATTTTTTAGTCTTTTCTTCTTGAAAATTGATATTTACCAAGAACAAATCCACCATATTATTCTACAATTTTTCTAGAGATGTCTATGCAAGTGATTTATATGGTTTCTTGTCTCTTAGGGTATCAAACTGATCAGTGGGTAGATGAATTCATCCTTGGATTTCTATCAGTATTTTCATCCGGAAACAAGCCCTCAATTCTGTTTAATTTTAGACAATTTGTATCATATGTTATCCATAACAAATTCCTGAAATTTAGTGCTAAAGAATATTTCAAACATCAATTTGTTCTAGTTTATCTATTTTTGTATAATCAATCAGACATATTTAAATTCCAATTGTAGAACCTCGATTCACAAGCTATACCATAGTTAGTATTTCACTGGAACTCTCTATTATAAAAAACACAGAGTATGCTTTTAGTGATTTTGTTAATCATTTTTTACATATGTAATTATGTATTTTGAGGATTGATGTAGTCCCTAGAGTCTCCAAATAAATAAAAATAATTTTACATCTCAGTGAATAATCTAAATTTGGAGACTGGTATCTATATCAAAATTTACAAAAATCAGAGTCTATGGTTGTGAACTCCCTCCTTATAAATTTCTAATTTTTCTGCCTATGAGGATTTTTTCTTTAGAATTCATGAGGCAAAGAATGAATGTGGATGATATACATTTTGTGTCAAGGAAACAGAAAGCTCAGTTCAAATTAAAGACACAGATTGGTCAATTTATTGTTAACACCATAATAGTATAGAAGGAAGTAGACATTTTACTCAAAAAAATGAAATTCAAATCAACTTTCAGTTGGTCTTATTACCCCCTAGGAGTGATTTCAAAGATAAGTTCCGAGAAAAATTTAACACCTTATGTTCACATAGAAAAGCTAGAGACTGAGAAAATTGGAAATAGGGAAGAATGGGAAGAAAACACTCTATAAGAAACTGAAGAGCAGACCTGCAGTCAGACAACATTGGAGACTCCAATATTGAAAGAAAAATAATTGAAATGACCAAGAGAGAATGTGTCACCCACAATTTTAGGAATTAAAGTAGTTGTTTTTTAAGTTTTCAAAAGGAGGAATTCAATCAATACAAAAGAGGAGTCATCCAAAGGCATAAATTCAGAAGAACATACTACAATAGTATTATCAAATGAGCCTATATTCTCTTTACAACAAGCTGAAGAAACAACAATTGATTCTCATGTTTCTCGCATTTCTCCACCTTGAGGACACCAAAGTATATTTTCCATATTTAGAGATATAAAGAGAAAGAATGAAGCTTTAAAAAAATTCCACTTATACTGAGCTTTGGAAACAATATTCCACTACTCAACACAAAAGTTTCTCTGTACTAGACCCTGATAAAAGGAAATTTCAGTTGGCATTCCTTAAGCCAAAAATACCAGTTCCTAAAAGGGCAGATGATTATAAAACTTTTGTGTTTTCTTTTGATGCCAATCATATACACCTAATAGATTAGATTGATCTCCACAAAAAAATAGGTGACATAATTTATTTCACATTGACAAGTTCAACTCTGGAAGCTTCTAAATTGCAAGCCTCCTTGAATAATATTCATTCACATCTCAAGCTATAAATAATTTATTCCTTAGCCAAATATACTAGAATAAAAGGGATGGAAGATCTGGTGATAAAGATAGGATTGGATCCTCCTGATGTCAATGTTGCTAAAGAAATAATAAAGAGAAGAAATTCAGATATACAAGCGCTCAGAAAGAAGCTGAAGCTACATAAAACAATGCATACACAAACTAAATAAGTACAACAGCTAGAGAAAGAGAAATAAAACATGTTGAATATTATTGTGGAGTAGAAAATCCAAATACAAAAAATGGAGGCTGGCATGGAAATCTTGTTAAACAAAAAATAACAATATACAAGTGCAAGTACATCTATAGTACAGACAGAGACAAAAAGTGAGGAAACCACATAAAAATTATCAAAGGCCACAGGAGATTTATCCCTCAGAAATGTGGAAATAGAAAAATTAAAAGTGGCATTGCAAAGAATGGAGGAAAACAAGCTTAAATCTCATAATGCATATATATATATATGAAATACAAAAAAAATCAAGCTAACCAAACAACTTAAAAATTATGAAGATGAATCACTCACAACACAGAAATTATCTGAAGGAAAGGAAAATATATGGATTGATATCAAATCAATCATAACAAAGTTTTGTACATCTATCGAGATTATATTTGAACAAGACGAACAAGTGAAAAGAGGAAAGGAAACCATAGCAGAAATTAAATATGACTTGGATCATAAGGTAGGAGAGGCAACGAGGATAATCAAAGTGCTTAATTCAAGGGTCAAGGATGAATTGGTGGAATTATAAATTGAAGATAGGACTGACAAAATCCTAGAAGTCAGAAAAGTTTTGACTAAAAGAAAATTAATGTTGAAATTAGAAAATAAATATCAAAACTTAGAAGTGTAGATAAATAAATTTCATAGGAAATTTACTATTTTACAACAAAAGTAACTTCCTCCTGTAAGATATTCTAGTGACCAATTGACTCCACTAGAAAATTACCAGCATAGATTACATGAAATAGCAGCATACCAGTCAAAATTTTCTAAAGTAAAAGGAATCACAAGTGGTAAAACTTTTATTGAAGGGATAGAATATGATTTTTGTATCTAACATTAAGTTCAACATCTATTTATTACTAGGCCAAGTTTTAAAAAGTACACAGAGAAGGATGAAGCATATAGGAAAATGATTAAATTCTCCATTCCAAATGATAAAAGATGGGACAAGTTACTCAAGATTATCGAGTAAAACTAAATGCAACATATGAGGGAAGTAACAAATAACAATAAGAGCCATTACAATGAAAGAACGAGCACACAGAGCAAAAATAAAGTTTCAGGTAGAAATTACCAACAACACCCTCGAATAGAGCGTTGAATATGCAAATCAGTTTTAGAAAGTCTATTTTTATATTTTATTAGTTTAATATATCCAAATCATTTTGGATACGATTATATTTTTGAAGGATTGTATTATATTAAGATATTTTTAAATTACACCATATAAATATTTTGTAATTTGAAGTAAGAAAGGTTGAACCCTTGTGAGAATCCATATATATTATTATACTCTTCTGAAATTTTTTGAAGATAATCAAAGGATTCTGACTTCATTATTAACATCATTTGTGTTCATGTGAATTTTTATAGTATATCCATCTCTATTTTTCATAATATATTCAAGGTAACATAGGAGCTAGGGTAAGGCTATGTTAATTATTAACTTCTCTAACAACCCACTGCAAATTTATCATCATTATGGATATTAGTTAATTAAAAAGTTTGTTTGAATTAATTCCTCTACACCTTTAAATTATTTCCTTATGTCATCTCTTGAATATATATATATATATATATATATATTCTTCACACATCTACTATATCTGGTGAATTAAGTATTCAATATGAATGTTTAATTATCATATATCTTCTCCTTATCCACTTTCAAAATCAATTCAAAGATTGTATGTTGTTATGAATGAAAATCAACCCTTTGAAGTTTTAAGAAATATTTGGATTATACAAGTATTAAAGGTTTAATGCATTGGTCATCTAATTCAATTAAAACCCTTAGATACTTTTGCATAGTTCCCGAGCCTAGAACTATCTACAAAGAGATTACAACAAGTACAATGCAACGTTTATGCATGTTTAATTAAATACATTTAAACTAAATATAAACCTTACCCCAAAATCGTGAAACAAAATATAGCTCTACAATGCCACGAAGTCTAAGATATTGCCACCTCCCATTAATAAAATCAATAACATGAAGGCTATAACTGAAGCTTCAATATACATGGCATTATATATTGAGAATATTGTAATAAGAACTGCAATTCATTGCCTAATTAGAACATAAACAATTTTTTTTTAATTACACACACACACACATGAAGTTAAACTTTAGATAATGTATACATCATAGGGAAATTAACAAAATTAAAGGGAAAACTAATTGCTATAATCCTGATTTGGCAAGGATTTACTAAGAGCATTTGTTTCCTCCTAAGAGATGACAGGTTCAAATCCAAGTGAGGTAGAGTATGCACATCTATGTAAACTCTAACTACCAAATCATTAGATAGAGGCGAGTCCCTTATATCACAAATAAAAATGTTTTATACACCAATTTCATATTTACATTAATCCTTAACCTTAATGTTATCACCAAAAATTGGTCATCTAACATTTTCTAATTAGATGGATTGGAGTACACCATGTAAGACCAATTTACCATAGTAAAATTTCTTTCACTATAAGAAATAATTTAATAAACCATATTTTATTAAGTTATTTCTCCTTAAAACAAGAAACCTCATAAGGAATAACCAAATAAATCCCTATTTATTTGATATTCCTCTAGGAATAATTAAGTAAACCATTATTTAAATAATATTCATTGTCATATTTAACCCAATTATGAGAAATAATTAGAAAAATAATTATTTTTCTTATTTTTCTCTATGAATAATTAGTTAAATCATTATTTAGCTATTTTTCCTTGTTAAATTTGACTAAATCACCTAACAATAATTAAACAAATCAGTATTTGTTTATTATTCTTTAGCCACATTCTTGAAATGATAAATAAATCATTTATTTGTTTATTATTTCTAAATAAAGGTATTTTATCAATTTAAATAACTTTTCCCTCCATCAAAATATAATAAAATATTCAAAGCAGTTAGATGTAGATTTTCGTTAATAATATTTTATTATTCTCCATTATCGATAATAACTCAATATTTTGTTATAAATAGAAGGGTTTTTCCATTCATTCTTCACTTTGATCATTCTTATTGTCACTATCATTTTCTTTTCCCATTTGAACTCCCACTTGAGTTTGTCACATTTTTAGGTTTTCTACATCATTGAGAGAGAGAGACTAACGAAGCTGAAGCATTAAAGACAACCAAGAACCCATCCCATTGAGGGGGATTGGTAACACCTACTTGTTTCCTTCACCAGGTGTTATAATATAAGAAATCATTCTTTAAACTTGCCTTGTCTATTGGTTATTTGGAGTTATTTTTTGCATCAATTTTTATTTATTTTTGTTGTTTAACTACTATCGCTGCATAGATCTGGATTTTTTGTAATGTTCCTAAATTAGCTAAGCTAATTGGAACATTAGAATTTTGTTTTATTTTTCATGTTTACGAATAATAGACTAATGGAGAACATGCAACACTCCTTAGATCTAAAAATAAATACATGCTCAATGTGAACAGGATTAAATATGAGCAGGTTGCATAAAAACCACTTGTGTATGAACAGGGCTGAGTTATTTGACTGGGTCAACAGGACCAAATCGCAAGACATTCTAGGTGCATTGAACCTCCTAAGTGATCTGCGCGGTTCTAGAAGGATCTTCTAAATGTGAAAGGGGCTAATTCAAGTGAAGTGGTTTAGGGTTTTGCACTTCCTCATTTTATAAAAGCGAAGGAGAGGACTCAAGGAAGGGTTATTGATGATATTTCGAATTTGTGGTTGCTTGGGAAACTCGAGTTCTCTTGACTGTTTAGCCAAAGGGAAGAGGGTTTCCTGTTTAGGAATCCTCTCTCCTTCCATGGAGTAGCTCTTTGGAGGAGGATGTGTTGCATTGATCCACTATCTAGCATTTGGCCAAGCATCTACTTCCAACTGTAATGCAGATCCTGTTGAGGATTTGATTACTTTTGTAAGCTGCAGCAAGTGGAGTCTAGATCTTTTCAAATCTAGAGCATTTCAGTACTTCTTTTCAGTGGAGGAGGGTTCTAATCCATTGAGGAGCTGTATTGAATTATTTGAGCTTCATTTCAGATATTGGCATCAGGCCAATGTGTTCTTCGTGGTATACTATGCAGTTCCTTCCCTAGATCTGTGTTATTGCTAAAGGAGAAGCATTGTAGGGTTTTTGGCATCATTTTGGAGCTAGATCTCTAATGTCAAGGAAGCCTCCTTGCATCAAGGGTGATCCATGGACTGGCCAACCAATCCATGTCTTTTTCAGATCTGAAACACTCAATGAAGTTTTTTCTTCATAATTTCTAAATCATGCTGTAGTGAAATTCAGATCTGCTCCAGCATTTTCATGTATTGCTGAAATCCCCAAGGGGAATGAAATAAAGAGCCCTTTGGGAATTTTGATTTGTTATAGATATCTGTTTTCATGTAAATATCAGTTTCAGATCTGTAACTTAATTAAAATAAGCTTTATCCTCCTGTCAATCACGCTGAATTTTTTCTGGGTCATTCTCTTGTCTTGTAGCACCTCAATCTTGAGGGATTTTCTATGTAAAACTATTGTTTAACCTTGATTAATGCTTATGTCATGTTCCTAAACTCATTTCCTGATTTTTCATACTGTTTTACATCTTAAAAATTCAGAAAATATGCTTCCCTTGCTTCAGTAAATTTCTGCATCTTCCAAGTCATGGGAAATCAGGGTTTTTCTTGACTAGTCGGGAAGGAGGAACGATTTAACTTAGGAAAACGCATTTATTTTTGCTGAAATTCGACATTTAGATCCCTCTTGACCTAATATAACATATCCTAGAGCCATGACCCTTATTTTTACTCATATTTCGTATTATACTCATTTTAGGTCCAAACTTCTCACTTTTCCCCACCTTTTTGCCCATAAAATCTAATTAAAGGTTGCTACAGGACTTGGATTTGGTTTCTGAGCGTTTTTAAACACTTTTAATGATATATGAAGCACAAATTCCTGAAAAAATCATTTTTTTGGCATGATTTTCTGAGAAATCCATTTTGGGAATATTACAGTGGTATCGGAGCATGATCTTTGGCTCAGCCTGTGGCTTCAAGCCAAAGCGCTGAATACATGAAGTAGGAATATTTCAAGATATATATATATAGTTTTCAGATGGCCATATAGCCTCTGGATCTCATCCTTTTCTCAAAGGTGACATATCCAGTAAATGCCCTTGTAGTCAATCTCTGGAATAGAAACTTGATACCCCTGAAGAGGGAACTTTACAGTCGTATCAGAGAAGAGAATAGACAGATATCATAAATCTAAAGGATATTAGTTTTACCTCATCATATTTAAGATCCAGGAAGAGCCTCTTCAAAGAGGTTAGACAGAAGAAAGAAGGAGGAAGAAAATGAAACTCCTAGAGGGTTTCAAGAAGCGAAAAGTTGTAGTGAGACTGGCAGAAGGTTCCAAGAAGAAGAGGAAGATCCATGCAATTCCTATCCTCACAAAGAAGGAGAGCTATGCAGAGAAAAACCAGAGCATGGCTCCACAACTTGGAAGAATGACAGAAGAGGAGATCTCCTTTCTCCTTTCTAGGCCCTCAAGGGTATTGAGGAAGATCTCAAGGAGATTGAGAAGGTGGAGACTTGTACCAGTGCTGGCACAACCTTGGAAGAGCAGCCTTCATGTTCAGTAATGAAGGAAGACTACATAGTTGCATAAGAAGCTCTTGCTTCTACATCTCACCGAGGTATGATTAAAGATTCATCTATTGTCATTTAAGCACATTGTATGAATGGGATCTACATCTTTGCATGCTGCTGATTTAGAGAAACAAGTTTCACTGTGTTGTGCCAAAGCAGTGAGGAAGAAGATAGGAACCATTCCTCATTGGAGAATTCACATGGAAGCTTCATTCATGAAGCAATAAAAGATGGAATGATGGATGGTAGACATCTTTGAGTGAGAAACCCTTTCTCACTTCTAGATGACTCTTTCTCAATGAGCACACCCTTGCTCAAAGAAAAACTTCTACTTGCAGCAAATCCAAGGCCCTTGGGTTTTGGAAGTTCATGCATGAGGCAGAGACCTCATGAGAAGAATTCATTGGAGGTTCACTTCAACACATCATGGAGTGCAAAGTTCTTCAACAGTTTGAGGAGGATCTTCCCTTCTCACAGGAGCAGATAGTAGATGGGGGAAATCTTCGGATGGATAACAACTCTCATGACTATGTTGGACATTTCTTGAGCCATGCACATCATGATGGGAGGTTTTTTCCTACCACTTATTTGGATCCTCATAGGGTCAAATTGACCCTCCAGAAGATTGCATTTCAAGATCCCATGAAATGCAGAAATTTGATTTGGGATGATGGTATACCTCATGGGAGGTGTACCAAGCTGGAGGATGGAGAGCAAGAGGCTAGAAAGCCACTTGCAGATTTTTGATACCAGGCAGCAGGAGGCTTGGCTACACTGGCTTCTCTTGGAAGAGTTTTATCATCACACTCTTTCTAAGGGTATGTGGCAGGATACTTGCATCATGGAGCAACAAAGAGTATGGGCACATTGTGTTGGCATAACATTTTTCATCCAAGTTTTCACTACATGGATGGGATGATGGAAGTATGAAAAAGTAGCAAAGGATTTGTTGCTTGGGATTCTCTTGAGAGAGAAAGGGAAAAATTTCTCCCACATTTTTCATATGTTGCATAAGTAGAAGATGGCACTATCATGGTGCAAGGGGTCACTCCTTGGTCTTAGATTTTTAAGAAGGACTTTCTTCATGAGAAGGACTTCTCATTTGTAGCAGCATTATGGGAGATGCCTTTGACATTTTGCATGTCAAATATTGGAGTTGTTTGTTGATGGAAGCCTATTTACATAGGCCAACAGTGTTGTCACTGTGTAGCTGGGATTTATTGATGGAGTATTCCCAGGATCACTTCTCATTCAATGCACTTGGTGAGCAAAGAGGAGGTGAGGAAGATGATGTATTCTTCTTTTCTTGAGTTTCCAAGCATGGGGAAGAGGATTTATATGCAGAGCTTGGTTCATTTCTCTTCATGGGAGTGTGCCAGACTATTATTGAGGATTCATTCATGAGTCCATGTGTCTTCTTGCTTCCGACATATGGTGAGAGCTTTTTCTTGCATTCTCTTACCATCTCTTGGTAGTGCATTTCTCCACAAGAGGGCAAGATATTTATTGAGCTCCATGAACTTCACTGGGCCAAATTTCATGATGGAGACAGCCATCTATTATGATGTGGATTCTTTCTTTATATGATTAACCATGTCACAGGAGACAATTTTACATGTACTCTTCTTAAGCAGCAGTTGAGAAGACTGCGCTGTGAGGATTTAGGGGACTGTTGGTAATCTCTTGCATCACATAGAACCTTCAGTATTTCCCTCATTATGATGATGATCATGTTTTCTTTGTTGATATTGCCATTATGTCTTTTCAGAGCATGATTGAGAAAGAGACACATGAGATGAGTGTGTCCTTTTGGGAAGGAGATTCCCACTTTTTCTGCAGCACATGTTCTAATGGGAACATGGGAGAAATAGTGGCCACCATAGCCAAACACTTGTTTCTTTTGGAGGTGAGCCATGTGTGTGATGGAGTACCTCATGGTGATACTCTTCTATCCATCACATATGAGACATTTTGGGCTGATTGGTTTTACAGCGTTGGAGGGAGGAACTTTGCAGATCTAATACTCATGATGCCACTTGAGGGCAATGTCTTTGCAGCCCAAGATCAATTTGTACTCTACACTTATCCTAAGTGGAGATGAGAACAGCGTGGAGTAGGCTATCTTGTCTACCATGTGCAGAATTTTAGCCCACCTATTTTTCAGGAGCTCAAGGTGGAGGAACATTTTCATAGAGTTGCCATGTCATGAGGTGACTCATTTTTGGCTGATGATTTCTTGAGGGTGGAGAACTCACATGGGGGATAATATTTCCCAATACACTTCAGATTCCATGCCTCAAGGGAGCCTCTAGGAAGCACCTTATTTCCTTCTTGAGTATTTGACTGTTTCATGTTGATAGCTATTCAGCTAACTTGCATACTTGGAAGGGGCAATATGGAGATTCATTGTTGACACAGCATATCATTATTTGGAGGAGTTCATCATATGGGGATGCTACAGTAGGAGGAGGAAACATCTTTCAGTTATATCCTTGCAGCTACTTGAGGACAAGAAAAATTTGGGAGGGGAGGACTATAATGTTCCTAAATTAGCTAAGCTAATTGGAACATTAGAATTTTGTTTTATTTTTCATGTTTATGAATAATAGATTAATGGAGGACATGCAACACTCATTAGATCTAAAAATAAATACATGCTCAATGTGAATAGGATTAAATATGAGCTAGTTGCATAAAAAACCACTTGTGTATGAATAGGGTTGACTTATTTGACTGGGTCAACGGGACCAAATCACAAGATAGTTCAGGTGCATTGAACCTCCTAAGTGATCTGCGCAGTTCTAGAAGGATCTTCTAATTGTGAAAGGGGCTAATTCAAGTGAAGTGGTTTAGGGTTTTGCACTTCCTCATTTTATAAAAGGGAAGGAGAGGACTCAAGGAAGGGTTCTTGATGATATTTAAAATTTGAAGTTGCTTGGGCAACTCGAGTTCTCTTGGCTGTTTAGCCAAAGGGAAGAGGGTTTCCTGTTTAGGAATCCTCTCTCCTTCCATGGAGTAGCTCTTTGGAGGAGGATGTGCTGCATTGATCCACTATCCGGCATTTGGCCAAGCATCTACTTCCAACTGTAATGCAAATCCTATTGAGGATTTGATTTCTTTTGTAAGCTGCAGCAAGTGGAGTCTAGATCTTTTCAAATCTAGAGCATTTCAGTACTTCTTTTCAGTGGAGGAGGGTTCTAATCCATTGAGGAGCTGTATTGAATGATTTGAGCTTCATTTCAGATCTTGGCATCAGGCCAATGTGTTCTTCGTGGTATACTATGCAGTTCCTTCCCGAGATCTATGTTATTGCTGAAGGAGAAGCATTGCAGGGTTTTTGGCATCATTTTGGAGCTAGATCTCTGATGTGAAGGACGCCTCCTTGCATCAAGGGTGATCCATGGATTGGCAAACCAATCCATGTATATTTCAGATTTGAAACACTCACTGAATTTTTTGCTTCATAATTTATGAATCATGCTGTAGTAAAATTCAGATCTGCTCTGGCATTTTCATGTATTGCTGAAATCCCCAAGGGGAATGAAATAAAGAGCCCTTTGGGCATTTTGACTTGTTATAGATCTCTATTTTTAGTAAATATCAGTTTCAGATCTGTAACTTAATGAAAATAATATTCAGCCTCCTGTCAATCACGCTGAATATTTTCTGGGTCATTCTCTTGTCTTGTAGCACCTCAATCTTGAGGGATTTTCTATGTAAAACTGTTGTTTAACCTTTCTTAATGCTTATGTCATGTTCCTAAAATAATTTCCTGATTTTTAATACTATTTTACATCTTACACATTCATAAAATATTCTTCCCTTGCTTCAATAAATTTCTGCATCTTCCAAGTCATGGGAAATCAGGGTTTTTCTTGACTAGTCGGGAAGGAGGAATTGTTTAACTTAGCAAAACGAATTTTTTTTTGCTTAAATTTGACATGTAGATCCCTATTGACCTAATATAACATATCCTAGAGCCATGACCCTTATTTGTACGCATATTTCCTATTATACTCATTTTAGGGCCAAAATCATCACTTTTCCCCACATTTTTTGCCATAAAAGTTGAGTAAAGGTTGCTGCAGCACTTAGATTTGGTTTCTGAGTGTTTTTAAACACTTTTTATGATATCTGAAGCACACATTATTGAAAAATTCGTTTTTCAACATGATTTGCTGAGAAATCCATTTTGGGAATATTACATTTTTGCATGATTTATTCTCATTATATATTTCATATCTAAAGATTTGAGTAGTCATTTCTTTTTTTAGGGCTATTTTTCACTCATATTTAAATTGGGATCTTTTTGTACACCTGTGATAATATTTTACACTAAAAAATGGTGACTCTGCTCGTGTTTTAATTACACATTGGCGTCAACAAATGGCGACTCCACTTTTATGATTCAGATTCTTAGGTGACCTTTAGCTTTAGTTTTTAGGATTTTTCTTTAGTTATTTTTAGTATCTTGATGTTGTTTCTTAAATTTTTTTTCCTAATTCAGTCAAAATTCTAAATTTCAGTTGTTTTCTAGTGTTTTTTCTAGGTAACAGGTACCAGCAGCACTAGAGGTGAAAATTTTTCTGCAACCTGCCACCCGAGAACCAAAGAGCATAACTCGCACTTTTCAGCCCCAAAAGTACGATTTCAACGAGAAAACCTCAATAGAATTGTAGTTCAATTTTCAGCAAAATGTTTAACGAATTTTTGAACTTTAACTTTTAAATTGACTAATCTGATTTTTTGATCTTTCAGGTCGCAACAAGGCACAGGAAGAGAGCATACTAGTCAGCATCGTCAAGTAAATTCATATTTTCACACACAAATTTTATTTCTGATGGTGATAAAAAACAAAGTGATTCTTACTGCATCACTGAAATTTATTCAAAATTAATTACTCAACGTTGATTATTATTTTTTTGAAAATAAAATAAAAAAAATTATAAAATTCTAACTTTTTATTTTTATTTTTCCTATCTATCTAAAAATATATATATTTTTTATTTTATTTTTAATTATATTCATTCTTCCAATGAAGCCATTTATGGATTAGAATTTTTGAAATTCTGATATCCAAACTTGAAAAATGTGCCTCATTGTTTGTAAGGATATGCGAAATTGGCTTGATCTTTCGCTTTTCGGCAAGGATCTCTTGAAGAATTAATGAATTTTGTGGCGCAATCAATTTTTGATACCATTCCTCAATGTAGTCTTTGGGCTGCATTCTAGATACTCTGATCATAAATGGTTAGTAAAACAAAAAAAATTACACTCTAGACTGAAAGATAGTTCCTATGCACACTTCCCCACTAACAGCGCCAAAATGTTGGGGAAAAGTGATTTCCTATCATTTAATTTTTCAACTCGGGGGTTTCGTAAACTTGTGAAGAATGCATGCACTATATGTGCAAGAAATTATCTTTCAGTTTAGATCAATCTAACTACAGAATAATGAAACCAATTCATCTAATATATGAAATCAAATAATGAAAATAAAATTCAACTAACCTATGAAATCAAGTAATGAAAAAAAATAAAACAAATTCAAAAGAAAATATAGTGCACAATCACACTTGCAGGAATTGAAATTTTAAGCTAAGAAAGCATTTCAAAGAATGTAAAAAAAAACAACTAAGGTATGTTCAATAACTCCAACATCTAATATGGAAGTATGATAGAATCACCCTCTTGAGATGATAAGCAACCAATTATACTTTAGTCTTTAAATCTAGGAAAGAAATTAAAGCATACAAAGGGAAAACTCAATAACTACATAGGTTAGATATTCGAGCATTTAGAAATATGATAAAATCACCTTCTTGAAATTATCCTCAAGACCACCAAATTATACAATTGAATGAGGATCTAAATCTAGAAAACAATGTAAAAGCATGTAAAAGTAAAGCTCAATGATTGTATAGGTTGAACATTCAATCACCCAATTTGGAAGTATGACAAGTCACCTTCTTGGCTTGATCTTTTATTCAATTATACAATGAATTGATAGTTTGATCTAAGAAAGTAATTAACAGAACATGAAAGGAAACTAAATAACATAATATAAAATTAAAGTTCAATGATTGCATAGGTTTAACATTCAATCACCCAATTTTGAAGTATGACAAGTCACCTTCTTGGCTTGATCTTTTATTCAATTATACAATGAATTGATAGTTTGATCTAAGAAAGTAAATAACAGAACATGAAAGGAAACTCAATAACTATGAGCTCTATTGCCTCAAACTTAATCCAATTGGAAAATAGATAAAACTTCCCTATTGAAATGTTTTTAGAAAAACAAAGATTACACAGTCATTCTAAAGCTAATATTAAGAAAGCACATAAACTTTAATCTATAAAAGCAAGTAAATCTCACACATTTTAGGCAGCTGATCTAAAAGTATGAGAGATAGTAAATCGATATGCTCCATATGTAAGCAAAACCAAGTCAAAATGAAGGAACATTCATGAGTAAGGTGCCACAATCTAATTCTGTATTCAAAGCTTGAGCATAATTCCAATTTTACACATGATTTGATAGGAGAAAGCTTCCCCTATTTATACAAAAGTTGAGAAGCTATCTCATTAATGAGATTCCATGAATATCTCCCTATATCTCTAGGGTTACAATCCAAATAGGAAGTGATAAGCAAGTGTCTTCTTAGAGTTACAATACAAATAAGAAATGAGACACATATCTTTATGATCCCATGATCTTCTCCATCCAAATTCGAATTTTTCCTTTGGAGGCCACATAAGAGTCTTTTGGAGCTTCTTTTTGTGCTACACATGGAAACAAACTCATTCCACTTGTTAGGTATAAGTATGTGTATATTATTTTCTAATTTTTAACAAAAAATTCACTTAAAAATACTAGGAATTAATAAAGTTTGGAAAAATATAAATGTAACCCAATAATGGTAATGGCAAGGTAAATGTAATGAAATGGAGGTGGAATGAAGGTGATAACATGGAAATATAAGTGAAAATGTAATGGAAGTGAATGACAATTTCAAGGCCCAGCAGATACTCAAACCATTTCTAAAATGTGACATTCAACATGGGCCCAAAATTTGGTCCCAGTTAGGAAAATTTTCAAGGAAATACACTTTTTTGTGGATTTACATAATCTTAATTGTTCCCTGGGCAAAGATAATATCTAGTGTCGTCAATGGAGAAGATCCTATATATAGTATCGGGGTCAGAATTTTTCTCCATGTCAGATGGGTTTTTGTGTTACAATGAGGTTCTAGTGTCAGAACCTGACATACGCAAAACAACCTTTCTAACTAAGTGGTGTAAATTTATTTCGAAAGAATTTTGTTTGGACACATCAATTTTGATGCAAAATTCCAACGTGCGATGGAAATCATATCATGGTTTCATTGGTCAAATGCTAGTGGTCTATATTGATGATGTAAGGGTGTTTTCAAAGAAAAGGTTTGACCACTTGCACCATTTGAAACAAATTTTTGAGTGAAGTCGTAAATACAAGACATCACATAATCCCAAGAAGAACATATTCCCAGTGTTCTCAGGAAATATATTGGGCCATATTATCGCAAAGAATGGGATTAAGTTGGACCCTAAAAGTGTCAAAGCTATTACGTAGATTCCTTTGTCAGTGAGTAAGAGTGTCATAGAGTCCTTCCTAGGGGAAATTAACTTTCTCTAAAAATTCATCTCTGACTATGATCATATAGTGAAACCAATGGAGGAGAAGGTGAAGATGGATGTGATATAAAAATGGGATATAAGGGAAAATGACACAATGTCTCGTATAAAGCAAGCTATCATAGAAGCACCAACATTATACAGTCCAGAATTTAGAAAAGATTTACTGATCTACACTTTCACTTCTGATTCTTCTCTCGTCATTATGATTACGCAGAAATATGATTAGAATAACGAGCAACCTATATCATTCATCAGTGCCATATTGCAAGGACTTGAGCTTAATTATCTCATCATTGATAAAAATTCATACATAGTATAAAAGGTGGTGAAACACTTTCAGCCTTGTCTTCTGAAAAAACATTGCGTAATATTTTTCCCAAACCCAGTGGTTATATCATCATTTTTCAACAAGAAAAGGGTGAAAGAAGAGAAAATTCGATGACTAGTTTACATGAATACAGTCTTGAGTTAAAACTAGTACACACCATTAAAGTCTATGGTTTATTCCATCTATCAGAAAAAGCGATAAATGCACTAAATGGTGATTCTTCTGGATGGGAGCATGAGATTTAAATGTACAATATTGAACGAGCTACCCCCACTGACACACCAACCTCTTGGTACGCAGAAGTGTGATAATATCTAGAGCGCAGTACTCTTCCCTCTCATTTATCAAAAAGAAAGAAGATGGAAATCATATTGAAAGCCTTATCTTATCAATTGGTACATGGAGTGCTTTCTAGAAAGTACCACAACAAAATCCTGCTACGATGCTTGGAATCATAAGATTTGGAAAAGGTATTGCATGACCTCCATGAAGTACCACCCAGAGGACACTTCACAAATAACACTACTGCACACAAAGTCATGCGGGTCGGTTTCTATTGGCCCACACTTTTCAATATGCTCACGCGTATTCCCACAAGTGTTCTATCTATCAGAAATGTATCAGCCAAGAAAATAAGTCAGTCGCCCCATTGTAGCCCATCATTGTAGAAGATACATTTCAATAATAGGGATTAAATGTTATCAGTGAGATATTTCCACACTCATCAAAGAAGCATTGCTACATCTTTACTGCCATAAATTACTTCATGTGGTGGAAAGAAATGGTTCCCGTGAAACAAGTGAACGATCATGAAGTCATTAGCTTCCTCAAACGAAATATTATTACCAGGTTCAATGTTCTGACTTCACTTTTTTTTTAAATGAAACATATTTTTCATCATTAAAGCTATATGATTTTGAATTGGAAAATGGTATTGTACTGAAACATTCAACTAATTACTATCCACAGGGAAATACTCTTGCTGATTCAACTGTAATATTCCAAAATAGCTTTAAGCTAGTTGTAATATTAAATTTTGTTTTTTCTTCTTAGTTAGAAGAATAAGAGGGTAGGGAGACCCATAAATCTCCTTCGTAGGAGTAAAATCACTCCAAATATGAATGGAGGTCATATAAGTAGTTGTATTAAGCACCCTTATGTGTGAAAAGGGGATGGAGCATGTAGACTAGGTCAAATTTGAGAAAATCAACAGCACAGGTATGGAAGGAGTGGAAACTCATTGAGGGACAACACAGTTTTGGAGGGAGATTCCATGCACGGAAGTGGTGGCTTTAATGAGTGGGGCCCGAGATGAGAAAGCTCACAAAGCATATAAGGAAGGGGATGACAACCATAGAAGGCATGGTTGATTATTATTTTGTTTATGGTCTGTATGACTTTTTTCTCTCTTCAACTACTTAGCGGAGATTACAGTGCTATTTAGCACAAGGGTGTTCCCGAGAGGGAATTCCACCCTCACCCTCGGGGGATTTAGAATGCCCACTCAGGAGAGGTGATTGAGCTGCATTTACACATTCCAGCATCATGCCAAATCTTTAGTCTCATTATACATCGTAGTTTATTCTAGGGTTGTGTTGTGTCACAGGGCAGAAGTTGTGGAGGGTTTGCAGGGTCATTGTTTGAGCTTGTGTTTCAGTGGAGAGGTATCCTTTCCATTGGGAGGCTAGCAAGGAAGGTCCTTGAGAATTATTTCATCATTTGGCACTAGTCCAAGCTACCACCAACCCCTACAATGCATTTTCATTCCATGATTGTGTTATTTCAAAGATCAGTTGCAAGGGTGGTCTCAATGCATGTTTTGGGGAGTTAGATCTTCAATTGAAGGATAAACCTTTCACCTGGCGAGTCTATTGGAGGAGAGCCACATATTTCTACATCAGCTTCAGCCATATCTTCCTAGCCATTTTTCTGCAATGAATCTTCAGCCCTAGGGTTGAAGTCCACTATTGTATTTTGATTTATTTCTAGGAACCCTCTTGTGTTGTCTAGGAAAAGTGATATAGGGCATTGATATTTATGTATAGCATATTTTGTGGCATATATCAGTTGTTGAATATCATTTTATGATTTTAGTGGCAGTTATTCTCATTATGAATTCATTGTAGCATCTCTCCGACAATTAGTATATTAGCAACATCTCGTATTTGAGAGGGTTTGATCTTTGGAGGCTTATTAGCTCATGTTGTATGCTTTGTGCCTCAATATATTGCACATTTTTGCTGCTGATATGATTAATAAAATGGCTCCATATTTGTCTCCTATGTTTATGCATTGATCTTCACTGCTACTTTCCATTATTGTGTTCAATATTACTGCTCTTCCTATTTTGGAATATTACAGTGGTATGAGAGCATAATATTAGCTCAGTTTGTGCATCTAAGCGAATATGTCATCAGAAGAAGGATATCCTCTCACAGACAGAGAGTAGAGTTATCTCAAAAGAATAAACTAGAAATATGATTATATAAATGATAGAGGAGACAAAGGCAAAACTCCCTTATCGGGAGGACATGAGGAGGAGTATCCCAAGCTTATTCTTCAAACCATGCAATATATTGCAAGATAAATCAAGGATATGAGGATGGATAGACACAAAGAATACCCTAAAGGGTTTCTACATGGAGAAGGCTCCGACATTTCACATCACTGGAGTGATCAACCACTGAAGCAGCAGGTTCCCAACACTCTACAATGCCTACAATTTTAGTAGTGGGAAATGGAGGGTTTCAATAAAAAGAAAATATTGAAGACTACTTTCTTGAGTATGAGTCTCAATCTCAGAGTTTCAAAGACCATTTAAGCATTCAGGAGTTTTTTCAGAACATGGACAATAGGAGACCCTGACATCACAATAGAGGTGGAGGATTCATACAGAACAATGATCTTCACCGGAATATGGAAATATTTTTCTTACCTACTTTTGATGGGTCATCCAAATGCACCGCAAAATATTGTGTAGAGAATATATACATGTACTTCCAGTTTAACCAAGTACCGGAGATGGAAGCTATCAAAATAGAAGCGCTACACCTTGAGGGTGAAGCACATGATTGGTGGTTTCATGATATTTCTACATTGGGGCATGCCAATGTGACTGCATATTCAAAGTTCACAAGGAGGTTGGTGGAGAGGTTTGATCGAAGAGACCCAAAGGCACCTTTCATTTGGCTAGTTAAGCTCAAACAATCAAGTAATCCAGAAACTTACATTTCTGAATTTCTAGGACTTTCTGTTATGGTTCTTGATTTATCTATAGCTAGAAGGGTCTATATGTTTATTGATGGGATATAAGAACCTATAGATGGGTTGGTTAAATCAACCAAACCCACTACCCTTAAAGATGCCATTGAAAGGGCTAGATATCTACAAGATGCCTTTCCAAGAGCAAAGGAATCATTTAAATAAAAGCCCATTTTTCCATCAAAGGGAAAAGATGAAAAGGCTCATCATTCAAAGGAGAGCCAAAACAAAGTACCTCTTAGTGATGATGTCCGAAGAGACTTGAGGAGAAGGAAGCTTTGCTTCACATGCCAAGAATCATGGGCACCCGGAAATAGATGTGCAGCAGGGAAGGCACATTGTATAGATTTATTTTCTGGTGATGAGGAGGAAGAAGAAGAGGAACTAGAAGGAGGTCACAACGCTGGGATAGCAGGAGAGGATCCACCACCACCAAGAGGTGGAAATGGAGAATTTGTTCCAATTGGAGGGGCCCTTGCATCATTGAGAGGAGTACCGAAGTACTTGACCTTGAGAGCTCTAGGTTCCATTCAGGATCAGAGGGTATCAGTGTTGAATGATAGTGGGGCTACCCACAAATTCATTGATGCCCAACTAGTGTAGAGGAGGGCAATACCCACTGGTGATTTTGAGGGATTTTCAGTTTGGGTCCCAGGAGTTAGAACTATGCAGTGCATGCATTATGTTCCATATTTATCTGTCACCATGGGGACATATACATTGACTGATCACTTCTTTGTGGTTGACATACCTAACATCAATGTGATATGGGTGTGTAGTGGTTGATTACTTTGGGGAAGGTCACCACAGATTAGGAGACATTACAGATGGAGTGGATGGATAGAAAGAGTAGAAAACATTAGATGATTAGGGGCATGCACACTTATCCCTCTCAAACAAATTCTACGCAGAAAATAGAGCTAGATTTGTGCAGTGGAAGCAAGGACCTAGTAGTACTATCAGTTATGCAGATGACCTTGGCCCATGACACATTACTATCTATAGGCATTCCACTAGGAAGGCCTCCTAATCAGAAGTTGATGAGGGATGTCTCACAATAGGTTGCACCACTCATAGATCTAGGAGGAGTGGGAACCTTGGGAGGACTTGACACAGTGCAGAGAGTCTTGGGTAGGCTCAAGGAGGAGGGAGACATTCTCCCAATATCAGTATTACCCACTCTCACCCCACATCTTGCGCTGAGAGAGGATGCTTCAGGGATGGAGGATGGCACCATCATGGTGCAATGATAACACTCCTTAGCTTTACAGACTCAGAAGATGCTCCCACTTAGGGAGAAATATTCCACATATGTAGAGGTTGGTGGCCACTCAAGCATACATTGGGCAAACTCCGGAAGTTTTGGATGGGTGATAGCTTCCCATGGAAGGATAACCTCCAAAACCTGCAACCTTTACTTGAGCATGAGAAGCTACAGGAGGAGAAACAAAGGCATGATAGAAGCATCCCGGTATGTGACTTTTGCATGGGAGATGTCAAAGAATGGGGCGACCACATGATAGATGCTTTACATGGTAGTTCAACAACGTTGTCACTATGGGGTGTAGATCCTTATTCAAGATCCCAGTTGTTGGTGGAATACTCCAAGGATGTCTTTTCATGCAGGATACTTGATGGCCAGTTATTAGATGAGAGATATTTAGTGAGAGATGGGGTCATCTATTATCAGAGTAAGATATTCTTGACTAGAGCATCTAAGCTCAAGGAGAAGCTACTACATGAAGCACATGAGTATTTTCTCTTCAGCCACACTTATTCCATGTGAGCATATCATACTATCATGGAGGGATTCACTTGGGAAGGTTTCAAAGAGGAGATACATCAGCATATTAGGAGATGAATGGATTATTTGGAGATGGAGGAGAGACATAACTCTTTGATAGAGTTATCACAACCACTTCTTTCCTCATTTGGAATGAGAGGAGACCCATCTATGAGCCACTCCACTAGCTTGATCAAGGTACATGGCAAGGATCATGTTTTTGTGCATAATGATCTAGTAGATGAGTATTTCCATTCCTTTACCATTTATATACAACTCATTTCTCCAAGAGGGAGCACTCTTTATTATAAACTTCATGGTCCACCTAGGGCCATAAGCAGTGATGAGCATGTTCACTCCCTAGGAGATTTTAGGGAGATGATATATTATTTAGGGTCTACTCCATTGGCACTAAAATTCATTCACCTTCTCCAAGAATGTGAGAATATTGTGGCAGCAAAAAAGTGGTGGTGGAACCACTTACTATATCATGTTCTGAGGCAGTCAGGAGACATACTGCGCTACTTCCACATGTGGGACTATGATCCTCCTCCAGTATTTCATATGGAAGCTGATGTATCCTTTATTTTGATCCCATATGTAGATGATGTTCTTATCATTGTTGTGGGCATATTTGGAGGGATGTCACATGGATTGAATGTGCCCAGTGGGAGGGAGATTCTCCTTATTTCCTATGCCTCACTCTTCAGGGAGAACATTGAGCATCACATGATTACTAAATTAGGCCTCTTGTTTCCTTATGGGGGGAGCCATTTGGTTAACTTGAGCATTTGGGAGATGCCTCTCATGAACACTTGGGAGGAGAATTTTAGGGATGGATTGATTGGAAGACACTTGGTTCATGAGGAGAGTTTATCACATGGAGGTGTCACAATGGAAGGAGGAGAAGAGTTGCAACACTCACCTTTACAGTTGCTTGAGGACAAGAAACATTTGGGAGGGGAGGACTGTAATATTCCCAATTAGCTTTCAGCTAGTTGGAATATTAATTTTTTTTTTTGCTTCATAGTTAGAAGAATAAGAGGGCAGGGAGACCCATAAATCTCCTTAGTAGGAATAAAATCACTCCAAATATGAATGGAGGTCATCTAAGTAGTTGTATTAAGCACCCTTATGTGTGAAAAGGGGATGAAGCATATAGACTGGGTCAACTTTGACCAAATCAATAGCGCTGGTATGGGGGGAGTGGACATTCATTCAGGGACAACCCAATTTTGGAGGGAGATTCCATGCATGGAAGTGGTGGATTTATTGACATGACCAAGGTGAGAAGGCTCACAAATAATATAAGGAAGGGGATGGAAGCCATATAAGGCATGACTGATTATAATTTCGTTTATCGTCTGTATGAATTGTTGCTCTCTTCAACTGTTTAGCGGAGACTGGAGTGATGTTTAGCAAGGGTGTTCTCGAGTGGGAATCCCACCCTCATCCTCGGGGGACTTCGAGTGCCCACTCAGGAGAGGACATTGAGCTAAATTTCCACATTTTGGCATCAGGCTAAAGCTTTAGTCTTATTATACAATGCAGTTTCTTCCAGGGTTGTGTTGTGTTTCAGGGAAGAAGGTGTGGAGGGTTTGCAAGGCCATTTTTTGAGCTTTTGTTTCAATGCAGAGCTAGCCTTTCCATTGGGAGGCCAGAAAGGAAAGTCCTTGAGCATTATTTCATTGTTTAGCATCATGCCAAGCTACCACCAACCCCTACAGTGCAGTTTCATTCCATGACTGCATTATTTCAGAGATCAGTTGCAGGGGTGGTCTCAGTGCATGTTTTGGGGAGTTAGATCTTCAGTGGAGGAATCGGACTTTCACCTAGAGTGTCTAATGGAGGAGAGCCACATATTTCTACATCAGCTTCAACCATATCTTCCTAGCCATTTTTCTACAGTGAATATTCAACCCTAGGGTTGCAGTTCACTATTGTATTTTGATTTGTTTCTGGGAACCCTCTTGGGTTGTCTAGGAAATGTGATATAGAGCCTTGATCTTTATGTATAGCATCTTTTGTGGAATATATCAGTTGTTGTATATCATTGTATGATTTCAGCAGCATTTATTCTCATTAGGACTGTGTTGTAGCAGCTCTTCGGCATTTATTATATTAGAAACATCTCACATTTGAGGGGGTTTTATCATTGGAGGCTTGTTAGCTCATGTTGTATGATTTGTGCCTCAATATATTGCACATTTTTGCTGCTAATATGATTATTAAAATGGCTCCATATTTTTCTAATATTTTTATGCATTGATCTTCACTACTACTTTCCATTATTGTGTTCAATATTACTTCTCTTCCTATTTTGTAATATTACATCAACCAATAAGAATATTATATGTATAATTAAAAATATTGTCTTCTCTAAAAAAAGGAATGAACATTTTTGTTTGGTGAAAGCCCTATGGGATGATTGTGTCATGCCTAAACCTTCTCTGAATAACTCTCCTTACTTCCTGGTGTATGGAAAATAATCCATCCTACCTTGAAACATCCACCTTCCATCAGCTTTCACAAGAATCCCAGGGTAATTCCTGCCTCTTGGTTTAGAGTAGGATAAACACTCTCCTTAAGTTGCAGGAAGAAATAAAGAAAGCAAAAGAAAAAAATTTACTTCGCCAAATTCATATCAAGAGATGGTTTAAGAAGAAGTTTGTGGGGAAGAGTGAATTCAGTGTGGGTGGCCTAGTCTTGAAGTGGGATAAATCCCATGAATATCGGGCGAAACACACCAATTTCCAATCCCTATGGATGAGACTGTATACTATACATAAGAAGCTTGGCCATCACACCTATCATATTCAATATTTAGATGGGAAAATTCACTCTCTTCCTATAAATTGATAATATTTGAAACAATATTTTCAATGAGAGTTTAGGGTTCTTACTTACCCTATGTACATACATTGTTTTTTTCATTACTTATCATGTTCAATATTTGTTATGTATTTTTTTTTGTTCATGTAAATAAGAATCTCGTGTAAGTGTGTTTTTTGGTTCCAATGTATGTGGCTGAATTGAAAATTTTCTTGTGACATGACAACATTTGTCTAACCATCATTCCTTCCTAATCATCTTGGTTACACTTTTTAGTCGATGATGTCCTGACAGAAAATATGATCCTTGAATAAGAAAATATTTGATTCAAACCATGATATACACATCTATTCTGGAAACCTTACACCTACACTCGACTCTTTATGTTTCAATGTTTTCCATGGTACTTAGATCAAGTAGAGAAGGACAAGGGGAAAATATAAATGAGCAAACCAATATCGGAGGTCTTACATATGATTCTTCGAAGGAACAACCTACTCTACTCTCAATAATTTTGTATCCCTCTTCCACCCATGAAATGAATAAGTGTCGATGCATAGTCCTATATAAAATAAATAAATAAAGGTTGAAAGAAGAGAAAGGATTCCTACGCATGGAGGTTAAGAAAGCAACTCTGCTAGGGTATTGTCCATGTAATATCCCCAATTTTTATTTTAGCATTAGAGATGAGTTTTGGGAGATGTCATAATTACGGAATTGGGACATAGGAGGGAAAAGGGAAATTTCAACTCTAATGGAATGTGGGGACCACAAGAAAGATAAATTCAACCCAAGGAAGGAAATCACGCTCTTGGAGGAGAGATAAAATAGAAGGAAGTGAAAATTAGGAGAGAGAGAGAGAGAGAGAGAGAGAGAGAGTAGGGACCACAAGGAGAGAAGAGACCAACAAATTATAAATAGAGCTTGTGGGCCTAATTTTTTGCATCTTTGGTCATTTTACAATTTCAACATCAGTTCCCTTGAGTTGCTTATCCAAGACAACTGTGTTATTCATCAAAATGAATTTTCGAGCAGGAGTTACACGTTTACCTTCGGTGGACTTCTAGTGTCACCTTACGGGAGTAATGACGAGCTCATCTCAGGGCTTCTCTAGGAGCTACATTGCAAACCATTTCCAGCTAGAGCGTACTTCTCTTAGGTAGCAGAAGGAAATCTGAAGGGGCTAAGAGAAGCTAGTTAAAAGTGGATTTTTGGCCAAATAATTTGGAGAGGTTTATCCATAGGGAGGGATATTTTTTCCTTGGTGATTTGCAGGGCCGAGAGTGTTGCATTTTGGAGGTCTAAATTTATCTATTTAAGGGGTTTCTAGACAACTACTAGGCAAACCTTTTAATACGGAGATTTTGGGAGTCCAGGCTAAGGAGAAATAAAGAGGCTTGGAGGAGTGATTTGCAAGGCTTGGAGGAGATTTTTCCAATAATTGATTGGCCTTCTACAACAAAAAATTTTCTATGGGTTGTTTTTCCAACTAGTTAGAACCATATACATTTATTGGGTTCACTAGGGCACGTTGGATTCATCCCAAACCATTATTATATTTTTTTGGGTTTATTGAGAGGAGTATCCGCCTAATTTTACTGATTTTTTTCGGGAAATATTCTCGCCTAAAATAATAATTATTATAGAAGGGTGAATTGCTAGTTAGTTGGGGAATGTGCATCACTTGGTGGGATTAGTTTTTCCTTGGAGTTGGGCCAAACTCTTTCTGGGTATTTTTGGGGTTTTGGAGGGGAGTCTGTGGCTACAATTTGAGGGTGATACGAACATTCTTGTTTCATTTAATTATGCAAGGAGTTATTAATCCACGATGTCATGCTCGATTGAGATCACCAAACAAAAAAAGAGAATTCCTAATACAATCTAATACAATCCCCAATCCAGATGGCCATGCATGTAGTTTCAATGTAATTTCTAATGTTATAGAGTATTAGCAAGTACCTTACGTCCTCATAGAATGGTGAAGGGTTTTAGGCTTGATGCAGAATTCTTGCACTCAAATCAAGCAATCTCTTTCATCCACTCTCGATCCAAAACCTACACACAAACACAACCAAACAGAGACGGCAAGTGATCTTCCGTAAAACATCATCAACTAAAAACATCTAGAAATCACACATATAAATTACTCCAAACGTGATATAAGGGGAATGAAAATAGATATTTATTAACCATATAAGTGAAATTACATCAATATACCTTCAACAAATAAGATCTTCTCCGCAAGCTTGTAGCATGGTCTCCTCTCCCAATACAACAAAGCTATCGTGCTACAGTTTGGATACTTGATCTTTACCCCATTTCCTCTTGGTAAGATTATAAAGGCTCATTATATCCTCAAGGAGAATGTATCTAAACACCTAGGGGCTTGAGAAGTTAGGAAAAAACTACAATAATGGGCCCCTAGCCAGCTCATACATAAATGGGTCAAGTTGATCTCCTTGGGAATGGAAAACTCTATAAATATTTTCCACAATAATGAGTTTTTTCTCAATTATCTCAATTATGAAATAATTATTATCTTGTAATTATAATATTTTAGAAAATTAATTTTGAGATTTTTCTCAGTTAGCTAATTTCACCCTTTTAACATGGGATAAATCTCACATAAGCAAAAGAAAATTAGGTGAAAATGGATTCATTTTATCCAAACAACTTAGGTAAGTCAGCATTCGGTTTCTCTCACTATAATGGAGTGGAAAACCAGGTTATAAAAATTCTTCAGGGAAGAATCTCTAGTTTGATTCCAACAACAGTAGTAGTAATTTTCTAGGTAGTGCACAATAACATTTTGGGCCAATGTCTCCTCCATATCAAATTTTTACTACATGAGGTTTTCATAGCTTGCATAGAAAGCCTAGGTTCCAAAACTTCAACTCATTTTATGTACCCTTCTATCATAAAATTAATAAAATGTCTTAGGTTGTGTTGTTGGAAATTTTTGTGTTTTAATTATTGTGTATGAGTTCCATTTTATTTACTATTCCTATTCCATTGCTTGGTATTAGCTGTTGAATTCCAATTAGGAATATTACAGTGGTATCAGAGCCATGATGTTGTCTACCTATGGGGTAGGCAGCTAGTTCATGGAAAAAATTTTCATGTAGGCATAATGATGGGTTAAACCATAAATAACCCATGACTCAAGGGAGATTTAGTATGCAGAAATTATGGGGTGGAATCTGCTAGAATGATGAGATATTGGCCCAGTTGAGGAAGGTGTCGGACCAGATCCATCTACATCCTTACAACAGAGAAACTAGAGGTGCACGGGTCATCGGGGTGCAGCCATATACACCATTTGGGGAGATTCTAAAGAACCAGGGAACCAAATTTCCTCAATGGGAGCAGGCAAGATAGGGACAGTTAGAGAGTGATATCAAGAAACACTTTTGGTGGTGGATACCTGGATTTAGATATCAGTAGCCTGAGGAGGAGGTTGAGCATGAGGTTGTGGGAACACAGGAGTTTAAGGAGCGTATTGATGTGTCTTGTGTGACACGGGAGTCACCCTTACTGGAGATCCCTTTAGTATCCCCAGTTGACACCCTAGTGGAGAGAGTAGAGCATACACTCAAAGGGCCATCTATTGATGAGGTTCCACACAAGGATGAGGTATTCTCCATCATTTAGGGATCCATTTTTGAGATGTCTAGGGTCATGTCTGAGCTTTCAGGTGATAGTAACCCACAACATATTAGTGAGGTGCCAGGATACATTTCCAGCAATGGAGTTCTGGTAGGTACAAATCTATCCAGTGTTGTGACAGATTTTTGAGATGATAGCTACCTGTAGATGATTCTTGAGGATGTTATGCATGATGATAAATATGTGGAGCCGAAGTTATTGGCTCATGTTGAATCCATGGTGGAGGAGGATGAGCAGCCATCCTTATAGTCAGCCATTGATGAGGAGCAGTCAGGTGCATCAGAAACCAACAGAGTTGTCATAATTTTAGATGGAAATCCCCTTTAAGAATACATCAATGGGGCTTGTAGAATTTTTGGGACACACCTGGATGTTGGTGAGAGAGAGTTCGTGTTCCCTAGGAATATTACATGGATTGTCAAGATTAGTGAGATGTGATGAAACAAGTTGTGCAGGGTGAAAAATTTGCAGAATGGAGGACTTGTTCTAATTTGATCCCTCTCTCAGGGTTGGATGGTGAGAGATATTGAGTTAGTATCCGGTGGATCTGACTAGGAGGTTAGATGCATCCATGGTCATAGTTAAATAGAGATTGTGGATTACCAGAGGGGCTCAAGGGAAATATTTTTGTTGGGATCCAGGTGGGGTTCACCATCACATCATGGAGCCGATAGGTGATAGTAGTAGTTGCATGATGGGTTTGATGATTAGGCACACACACATATTCAGATCTACATCAACACTAGTTACAGGATGGTTTGATAGGAGAGCAGGTAGATTTCACAAGTTATATTGGCATATTGATTAAGCATGGGATCACAGGGTGATTATCCCACTCTGGTAGGAGTTGGTAAGCTAAGGTGGCATCATCATACCACTAGACATGGAATAATATGGAGGCAATTATCTCTCATTGATATATTTGGCACCAAAGCTACTGAGGTTCGACACAGTAGCAATATTCCTTATTACATGTGAGGTGTTGGGCCAATCAGTTGTACCTGGGAAGATGAGGAGATGTATATCACATTGTGGTAGGTGTACTAGAATATTGGTTGATGCATGGGAACATATGGGATGCCCTATGGTACATGGGGGCATGGCATTGAGCGTTGGTATCCAGTGGTGCATGGAGTTGTGTCATAGAGTTCAGTGTTATGAATAGGAGTGCAGGGGTATGCACTTGTGTGCAGCTGAGCATGATGATGCATAGCAAGGTGTTAGAGTATTGCCTCGAGATAGATATCCTCATGAAGGCATCATGCACACATTGGATTTGGCACATGCAAATTTGGAGAGATATTTGATCACAGGGTCGCCTATGAGCTTCCATTTGTCACTCTCCAACATTGCACACTGACATAGGCTACTTGGATATCATCTCTTGATGCTCTCATCACGATAAAAATGACCTATGAGGTTCCTATGACATAGTTGGATGGGACACAATGAATTGGGAGAGAGACTTTCCAGTTTTGGCATATGGTCAGGACATGAGTTGGTGGATGAAAAATTGGGGGTAGTTTGATCTTCTACAGAGATAACACTTGCACCACCCTTGATCCCAAACTCAGGGAGATGCATGACCCCTGTTTGGTGAGACAATCCTAGGTGTCTCAAGAGCATCTACAGTTGTTGATGGACCTTACTTGCAGGCATATGTTTAGACTCTCGGAAGTATTTTGGAGAAATTTTAGGAGGCAGGATGGCATATCCCACTACGTGATATGGACGGCGTGGGGTTGTTTTACATGCACCATATTGGTTCATTATTTATGGAGTCCATATATCAATTGCACACAAATACCTGAGACGTGGTACAATTTGGTTCCATCATATTTCAGGACTATGTCGTAGTCGTTATGGCTATGGGATTCATGGATTAGGTTGGTTGATTGGACACTATGTTCCGTGATAAGTGGGATCAGGACACGAGATGGCACAATTCACACTTGGTTTGACATTTCAGGGAGCATTGAGGCCTTTGTTGCATTTAAAGGTTGGATTTCCTTGTTTCTACTATGGATTATGGTGAGTGTTGGATGGGTAGGTCGTGACATCGTGGAGGTGCTTGGGCCAAATACGTTGGGACTCCATATATATTTTTCTATTAGGTCCCAGTAGAGGAGCATAAAAATTTTGCATGAGGGGCAGACTGTCATAGCTATAGTTGAGCAATGAAAACATAATGGCACCCTTTTTAGACTAGCATGGGATCTAAGCATCGTAGGACTTGACAGTACAACTACATTAGGGATGAGCTAATTTCTACAAGGGAAGATTATTATGATCTTCCATTGGGATTTTATGACTTGTTTATGGCATGGTGGACCCCATCAACATGTAAAATTTGTGAACACATGGATATTAGGGGAATTCCATGTGGGAGGGAATTCATCCCCACGGGGATTGGGTTTTATGTTCAATATTTTACCCTGGGAGTGCCGGAGGTGGACTAATCGATAGGGAAGCTTCATGGGGAGCTTCATGGGGAGTTGGAAAGATTCCTAATTTTCATGATGCTCTACTTATTGATAGTATGCATGGGAATTATGGTACCTATACATGGTTGGATAGTGAGTGTAGCAAGGGGTGCTTCTCAATGATAAAGATGGCTTGGGATCTGGGTATGAAGGGATTCCTTCATGACAAAATAGTGAAAATATAGGGGATGACTCAGTGGCGCATTTGGAACTCTGGTATTACTAGTGATGATAGTGTGTAATCATCAGTCAAAGGGGATGCCTGTTCAATAATTTCTTGAGGACAAGCAATTTTTGGCCAATAGGACTATAATATCCCAAATTTTTATTTTCAAGATTAGAGATGTGTTATGGGAGATGTCATAATTTTGGAATTGGGACTTAGGAGGAAAAAGGTAAATTGAAACTCTAATTGAATGTGGGGGCAAAAAAAAGAGAAATTTGACCCATGGAGGGAACCTACACTCTTGGTGGAGAGAGAAAATAGAAGGAAGTAAAAATTAGGAGAGAGAGAGAGAAAGAGTGGGGACCACAAGGAGAGAAGAGACCAAAAAATTATAAATAGAGCTTCGGGGGCTCACTTTTCGCATATTTTGTCATTTTAAAATTTCAACTTTAGTTCTCTTGAGCTTCTTAACCAAGACAATTGTGTTGTTCATCACAAGTAATTTTCGAGCCGAAATTCCACCTCTACCTTTGGTGTTCAAGTGTCACCCTGGAGGAGTAAGAAGGAGCCCATATCATGGATTCTCTAAGAGTTGCATTGAAAAATATTTCCATTTGGATTTTTCTTCTATTAGTGTGCAAAAGGAAATTCGAAGGGGTTGAGAGAAGCTAGCAAACAATATATTTTAGGCCAAAGAATTTGTAGATATTTATCCATAGGGAGGAAAATTATTTCCTTGGTGATTTACAAGGTCGAGAGTGTTGCATTTTGGAGGGCCAAATTTATATATTTCAATGGTTTTTGGAAATGTATTGTGTAGACATTTTGACATAGATATTTGCGGAGTTTGGGCTGAGGAGAAATAAAGAGCCTTGGAGGAGTGATTTGTTGGGGTTGGAGAAGATTTTTCTAATAATTGATTTGTCTTCTACAACATAATTATTTCTACAAGGTGTTTTTCTAGATATTTAGAACCATACACATTTCTTGGGGCCACCTAGGCATGTTGGATTCAGCCCAGACCCTTTCTGTGTTTTTGAGGTTTTATTGAGAGAAGTCTCTGACTAATTTTATAGTTTTTTCAGGTAATATTGAGGCCTCAAATCCTCATTCTTATAGAAGGGTAAATAGCTAGTTAGATTAGAAATTTGCATCACTTGGTAGGGTTATTCTTGGCTAGGAGTTGAGTGAAACCCTTTCTGAGTATTTCTATGGTTTTGGAGGGGATTCCATGGCTACAATTTCATGGTGATTCGAGCATTTTTCAAGGAAAAATATTTAGTCCCATTCTAGCAGCAGTAGCAATATTTTTCTAGGTAGTGCACAGTACCTGTTTGGGCCAATATTTCCTCCAGATCTAATTTTTAATACATGGGATTTGCATAGCTTGCATATAAATCTTGGCTTCCAAAAATTCAACTCATTTTATGTACTCTTTTATCATAAAATTAATAAAATGGCTCAGATTTTATTTGTTGAAATTTTGGTGTTTTAATTATTGTGTATGAGTTCCATATTATTTATTGTTCCTATTCCATTGCTTGGTATTAGTTCCTAAATTCCAATTAGGAATATTACATTCCAGGCTCTCTAACAATGTAGCAATGCTTGTGTTCCTAAAGTGAATCTGTCAGGGTATTGTCCAGGCCTGATGGTAGTAGAGCAACACCGGAGATGAAAAACTATACTCTAAAAATCTAGAGCTCATGAATAACATTACCCTTATCTTTATTCAAAACACTACGATATGGTTGGATCTATTTTTGTGTTCAAACAAGGAAGGAAAAATAGGACTATTTTTGCACGAGGTAATTGGGGAAACCAATGTGATCTAAATGATGAATCAATACTCCATGAAGAACTAGACCCTGCACGAAATAATTAACCAAGGCAGAGAAGTTGGAATTCTCCCAGTGTGTCACCAAGTGTTTTCACTACTACAAAACCCTCCAAATTTTTTTCCTACATCCAAAATTTCAGATTCTATTTTGACTTTGCATGTTGTTGTTGCAAGTATTAAGAGTCATTACAAGTGTTTTCTTTAAGTGTATTTGTCTCATTTGAAAGAAAATCAAAGTTTCGTATTTTAGCATGGAAGGGATCACACGTCGCATATATGTAGTTTTGGTTTGTTTCAAGGGTTTATCTTTGTATTCATGAGTTACTCTCACCATGCAAACATGTATCACACTATTTCCAAAGTTTCAAGAATTTTTGCACAAGTGTCATCACTGTCATTGTAGACTTTATTTGTAGTGTTGCACTTGGGATAATTCAACATTGAGGAAAGTATGTTGTTCATGTGATCTAGGTGATCTATGTTCTATCGTCAAGTAGTCTAAGTGTGTGATCATACTCAAGCCTCATCACTATTCACTTTGACCTCACTAATCCCACACTTAGAAAAATCTGGAACACTTCCTGACTAAGCAACCTAACATAACTCAACCCTCCTAAACTGCACACTACAAAGTCTCAGTCCTCAAGTATCAACCTTGCCTCTTGGAACTGTGCAATGCATAATCTCTGCCTCCCAAGACTCTGCACTACATAGTCATAGTTCTCAGTCCCAACTCTTGAGTTCCAAAACTTTGCAATCCCTGCATCCAACCAATATTCTCTATGCACTGCAAAGTATCAAGCATCAAGCCTCAACCTTGAGTTCTTGAACTATGCAACTGCATAACCCTTTAGCCTTAGTCTCTCTGGAATTGTGTAGTAGGAAACCTCAAGCCTTATGCCTTCAACCCGACCTCTTCAGTCCCTTAACTGCAAATTTGATAAGGCCTGCCCAGCCTAAACTGCACATGGCGTAGTCTCAAGGCTCAATCCTAACCCCTAAACTCATGAGCTGTGAAACTGCACAAATTCTGTCTCCCATTATGTCACCTAGTTTCAACTCAGTTAGTAGGTATCATGAAGTATGTTAGACCAGGGGTTTATAAGACTGATGTCGACTTTTCATGATTGGATCATAGTCGTGGCTATTCTATTATGTGTTGACATGATGATGATGAAGGAGATGGAGAAGGAAATATTGTTGGAAGACATCTTCTCAGTTGTGGAATAAGTTGATTAATCAACAAAGACAAAGGGACATCAAATTGAAACAACATATGAAGATCAAGATTATATTGAAGACTCCTTATCTTCAAGCGATGTGAAGGAGGTAGAAGAAAAACATGTTCCATTTCTCATGAAGACACCAAGAAAGTAGCAACATATAATGACTTGACATTTTTATGTCATCATGTAGTCCATGTCATTAGCGTCATCTCATGTCATGTCATAAGTCATCATGTGCCACATAATTTTTTGGGTTATGTAAATTCAATATTGGAGAAATGTATTGTAAAGTGGAAGTCTAAGAGACAAGTACAAAATGTGAAAAATCATGTAGGAGGTAAAAGATTATAGATAGGTCAAATTTTCATGAGAGTAATCCAAAAATCACGAGGGAGGTGAATGATCATCCCATTTGTTATATATACAGCCTCATTGTTCATGCAAAGGAATTTTCACCTTGGCTCCTCCTATCAGGCATTAGAGAGGAAGATAGTTCTTTCGGAGGTGAAAGTGGTTGCTCTAAATCTTCACTATTGGAGCGAGTGGTATTCACTGTCTTGATCTATCTTGGAGCACTTGCTTAATTAAAAAGCTCACTAAGCCAACACACTTTCATGTGTATGCCGTAAATGTTGTAAGACAACTCTTTAAATGTTTGTGATGTATGTTGTTTTCATTTGTACTAATAAAATTGAACTATTTCGGTGGCTTTGGTACTTATCTTGTTAAAGGTGTGTTATATGTGTTTTAATAGTCATTGCTTCTAAGTGAACTATTTCACCAGTTTTCCAATGATTCACTCATATGTATCTGCTTGTGTGTCTTTTCTAGATTGGTACTATTACTTGTCTTTAAGAGGCTCACTTTTCCCTCCTGTTTCGGTAGAAGAATCTTGATACATTCCGTAGTTGAACATTCCACAAGGCATACTTAATTTATTATCTGAAATTACCTTTGCATTACTCTCTCCTACTGAACATTAAAGCCAAAGCATATCTTTAAAAATATGGAATGTATGCCTTATTTCCGAAAGGGCTCCCACACCAAATAGTGTAAAGTATAATTAATACTTTTCATCGAAGAAACCCCTTGCATGTTGGAAGTATCCAACACCATCAACAAGTGGTTACACCTCAAGGTTATAGAGATAAGAGTTACAATCAACGTTGTATCACAAGAATACAAACTCAACTCAATTACCTATTTTTCTAACATTAAGAAAGAAAGAAAAAACTTGAAAATATTAAAAATACTTTGTATTATAATGTTCTATGATTTTAGTATTCTCTTTAAGGAAAAGACTAATCAAATCAACCTTATACTCTATTACCTTTAGATGCATATTCCACTTCAACTTCATTACATTAAAATTTCTATTTTAACTTATTTGTTTTTATTTCATTTAATAACTTTTATATTAATATAATTCATATATTCAATGATGTGGGATTCTTATTCTCATCTAAGCTTCTTCCAATTAATAACCTTAAACATGTTTTTTTATTTTATTTTCAACAATATCTTTATATTTATATTATTATTGCTCCAAGAAGCACTCTAACCTGAGTATGAGGAAAATCTGTAAGTCTAATGTAAAAAAAGTTGTAAGAAAAGTTGTAGCTATTTTCAATTTTGTTAAATAACAAGAATAATATATCACCTTTAACATAGAATTTTAAATAAATAATATATGAGAATTTAGTTGTATAGGATTTTGGAAAAAAAAAATATAAAAATTAAACCAAAATTATCTTTTGATATTAAAATAATTTTGAAATGTATTTTGTAGATAGCATCCTTATTCATGATGTCAATATATAACGGACAACGCTTACAATGGTGTTGATTAATTAAGGTTATTTTTGGTAAAATAATTTTGTAAAAAAATTATAATGTGTAAAAAAATTATATGAGTTTAAATCATTATTAAAATATTTATAAAAGTATTAAAATGTTAAAGGAGTTTAAGTAAAAAAAAAAAAAAAATTAATTAGTTTCAAAATTTCTAAATAGTCTTTATAAAATTCATTAAAGTTTTGAAAAAATAAAATATTACATTAAATATTTTGAAAATTATATATAAATTTTGAAAATTTTTAAATATGAATTTATAAATGAGTTTATTTATATGAAATGCTTATTATTTGTGAGAGGGACTTAGGGATCTGTGCTACAGGTTTAGCAATGTAAACATACTCTACCTTCTCTGAGTTTTGAATATGTGAACTTTTAGGAGGAAACAAATACTCTTAACCATTAGGCCCACTCAAGCTATATGAAGTACCAAAGCAAGTGTCATAACATTTAATAAAGAGTACATCTATAAATCTAAATATTTATGCTCAGTAATTTATTTTTACACCTCACTTTTTTTATATTTATTTTAACTATATGGTTTTATTAATAAAAATTATATATTATATTATATTATATTATTTTTAATTTGACATATTTTAATTTTTTAATTAAAAATTTAATAATAAATTTACTATAAAATAAATAAGAGCATATTTTTTTAATTACAATAATCATTTAAATTAATTTATTTACATACATTATTTAGATTTTTTTAAATATAATTTATTTATTTAGACAATATTTTATCTATTTATTTATTTATATATTTTTAATTTTTAACACAATTTTTTAAATAATAATAATAATTTAATTTTAAGAGTTATAAATATAATTTTATATGTAAAGCCATTCTGAATTGGGGTTTATGAATATTATGTAGCATATTTTATATATACATAGGTTTGAAGGTTTTCAACTCTATAAACATTTAAATTAATCTAAAGTAGCCATCAATCACATGGTTTTCGAGGTTGCATATTACATTTGTTTTGGTTTATTATTATAATTACAAGAAAAACTCATTTACAATAATATTAAGATATAACAAGTGCATGGTATAACAAGTGTTTAGTTTTTGTGCTAACAATAAATTGCACAAACTCACATTAAAAATCAATAAGTAACCCATAAGGCATCACTATTTAAAAAGAACTCTCCTAGCTTCCATTGTGTCCATGTTTGAGTCATTGGATCAAATGTTAGACGATTGAAATGTTTTAGGCCATTAGATCAAGTAAATATTTATATATATATTTTTAATTTGATAGTTTTTTTTTTAATAAGTTAGATTGAATTTAGGTTTTGGTGACTTTTAAGTTAAAATGTTGTTATTAAAAATTTGTTAGATTTTAACCTCAATTTTTTTAATACAATTCATTAATAACTTGACAAAACTAGATTTAACATAAATTAGTTTAATGCCCATGGTATTCATCTGGAATGTAGTTTCTTTATAGGGGGAACTAAATTTTCATACATCCAAGTATACATAGTTTTTCTTGTTATGTATTATAAAAAATTTATTTCTAATAAAATTTATATCATAAAATTAAACTCCACAAAAACCAATTAATTTATATTATATGGATAACAAATGATATATAAAAAAAGGAAAATAATTATTTATATATTTAAATATTACATTTTTGGCTCCTATGCTCTCCAACAAAGTATGATAGAAAGGTTGTAATGTCATGTTTAACATTTTGATTATGTCAAATTACAAAAAATAAAAATTAAATTAAATTAAATAAAAATATTGCCAAAATGTAATGAACATTTTAACTAGGTCAAAATAGAAATAATAAAATAAAATAATCATAAACTATAAATACAACCCATGGTATTGACACCATGGTATTCATGTGGAATGTCATTTCTTTATAGGGGGAACTAAAGTGGCCTAAATCAATCTTAACTCGGAATCTAAACTAATTGTTTAATAAAATTATTTTTAAATGTTTATAACCATTATTTTTTTTAAAATTTGTATCTAAATTTTCATACATCCAACTATGCATAGTTTTTCTTGTTCGGTATTATTTTTGTTACAACTATTTTATTATTCCAAAAATACATGGCTTTTTTAATTCATGAGTATTATTTCTTAATATATAAAAAATTAAATTAATAATGAATTTTTTTAAAATATGTGATCTTTTTTAAATTTCCAAATTATTTCAGAGGACATGATTTATCTTGAGCAATAATGATGAATGTTCATAACTCTTATTTCTTAAATAACACTAAATTTACCTTTAAAGGGGTCAGCAACAATCGTTTGTATCAAAGTCAAGGATACTGAAGAAAGGAGACATGGTGAAGAGAAGCTTTCAACCTTACAACAAGGCCTAAAAGGTATAAAGTTGAATGTATGGAATCCATTTTCCATGATACACATGAGAAGTGCAATGAAAAATCTTGGAATTTGGAAAATGTCACGAAGCTTATCTCATGTTCCATTCATTTAGATCTGAATTATATGGAAGAAGAAAAGCATGACAATGGATACTTATCAAGAATGTATGATTATTTAGAAAAAATGGCGTTGAAGAGGCTATGGAGGACCAAATAGCAGAATTAAAAACACAAGAGGACTCTTCAGAAAATGGGTTACTCCAGGATTTTGGAATCCAGATGAGCTACATTATCTCATTCATTCAAGCAACCACTCAAAAAGAGATAGACAATAGTGATATAGAGACAATTTATTCATAAAAAAGAGAAAGCTAGAATTATAACTCAGATAAACGATTGAAATGTTTTAGGCCATTAGATCAAGTTCCTACTACCTCATCAATTGAAGAAGGCCCACATGAGGAAATCAGAATAGATTCCTCAATGTTATTTTCATTTGAAATTTAGTCACTGTGATGTTTTTTGTCTAGTAGTCTCTTTACCTCTGCCCTTAAATTCAATGACTCATAAAATACTAGACAAAAGACACTTACCTATTATAATCAATTGAAAAAAAAAGTATCTCTAAAGGGTCACTTGGGGAGGAATCTATTATTTAAATGATCGGGAAAATAATTTTATTTCAGAACAAAAATGTACTATCACTAGGGAATGGAGTTATTACTTCTAAAATTTGTTTCCATTCTTGTCACTACAAAATTTGATTGTTGCTTTTTATTTGATGGGAAAACAAAGGATCTTTAAAAGGCACTAAAGTCTTGAATTATGATCCTTAAAGAAGTCGCTAGATTCCCTCATTATGAGCTGATTTTTTCTTCTTACTTTTGGGTCTTCATGATGTTTTTTATTATGATTGAGGGGAAAAATTCCAAAGTTTAATATTGGTCATTCAAAGAGGAATTATGGAAATATGATTGTAGATCATTTATTATTATAAATTATCTGAACTAAGATTAATTAATCATCCTCAATGGTTAAAAAAGGTTCAAATGTCTCTTATCCATAAAATTGATGATTAAGATAAATCAATGCTCTATGTTCAAATGACAAGTGAAGGTGGATTTATCATACTTAAGTTTCTTAGTAGTCTCTTATGAAGTACAACATTTCATAGTGATAAGTTTTTATTCCATTCAATAATTCTAGTTGTAGAGTAGAGTCGGATTTCTAGGAGTAGTATCAGATGAATTCAACATTGTGAATGTGATAGAAGAAAATAATTTCGTGGAAGGGTGAAGTCTGCCCAACTTGGTCATAAAAACCAAGTGCATCCTTCATGCAAAAAAAAATAAACATGCAAATTTCGTCATAGAGAGGTCTTGAGTACTTTGGCCAAAATGTCTCATCCATTATGAAAAAAAACATCTTACATGAAATTAATAACAAAGAAGTTGTTCCACATCAATTACTCAATATGGATATTTTGACTTGAGGTCCAATAAACATAATGCTACACTCTTTATTCTAGAGGATCAGTTAGAGCCGAGAAAGTTCCTACTACCTCTTCTTTCTTATATGTTATTTCTTTCCTATACCACAATCTTAAGGCGTTTCCTTTGCAACATGTGGTGCAATTACTAGTTAATCCTATAAAAAATCAATCTTGAAATAACAACAACATATTGCACAAATTAACATTAAAAATCAATAATTAATCCCTAATAAAAACCAATGTTAAATTGACTTAGCCAAATACAAGCCTTAAATTTACCAATTGTAATTCAAGTTATGCAAAGAAAAAATTTCACTAACAATAAACATGTAAAGAGTGGACAGAAACACCTTGGATCTCGTTTGGTTCATGTAAGTTTAAGATAAACTGTAACACGAACCAATATTATATATATGAATTAAGTTTATTAATTTGATCAAGAGAAATTTTATTTTACTGTTATTTTCATATATTTTGTCGTGTTATAGTTATATATATATATATAATTTTTTTTTGTTATATATATATATATATATATATATATATATATTAATTGGTCTAATTTTTTTTACTAAAACATCTCATTAATTGAGAAGTTTTAAAGTCAATTCTCTTTGATATCCTAAAAATTAGACTCTGCTAATAAGCTATCTAGATATAATATCTTTCTCTTTATATATATAATTCACAAACTTATAAATAATTTAAATATAAATATAAATATAAATAAATTAAAAGAATTAAATATAAAATCAATATACCATTTTTTTTTTTAAATGAGTATTGATATGTATAAAGTTTACACTTATTCATGACAAATGTCCAGAAAAATTACATGATAATTTTATTCATAAGTTTTTTATATATCAAAACTACTACTAACTACCCATATCCAAAATACATCACAAATTCCTACAAGGAGTATCCTTATTAACCTAGTAGTCTGTATGTGATAAAATTGAAATGAAAGCCAAATACATTTAAATCCTTTCAAATACAAACCAATATTTTTTATATATATATTAAGTTTATTAATTTGATTTTTAATATTTTGTATTTGAGAATTTATTTTATTGTTATTTCTATATATTTTGTTGTGCAATATATAGTTACTTTAATTGATATAATTGATATAGAGTCAATTCTTCTTAATATTCTAGGAATTAGGGTCGGCTAATAAGCTGTTTAGATGTAATATTTTCTTATATATAATTAAAATTAATAAAAATTTACAAACTTAAGTAAAAATGTAAATGAATTGAATTAATAAATTAAATAAATTCAATATAAATTCAATATACTATTTTTTAACAAAAATGAATATTGATATGTATGAAGTTTACACCAGGATAAATATCCTGAAGAATTACATCATAATTATGTTCATAAGTTTTTTATATATCAAAACTGCAACTAACTACCCATATCCAAAATACATCACAAATCCCTTCTACAAGGAGTATCTTTATTAACCTAGTAGCATATATCTAATAAAATTGCAATGGAAGCCAAATACATTTAAATCCATTCATATCCAAATTAATTAGAAGGTTCTGAGGACGATTGAGATTGAAGTCTTGTGTTGGCTCCATTTTTGGACTATCTGGCTTTCCTACCTGGAACTGAAGGTTTTCCATTATGTTGCGTAGGGCGTCCACCTCGTCCTTCAAACACGCAAATCTTTGTTGCTGAGATTCAATGAGGTCCAGAGCGACACTCTCAGAAGCACGTCATAAATTTCTTTGTTTCACTCGGTATATTCCTTCCTACATTGGCTACATATTGATGAGGCAGAGGAGTCAGAATCGGAGTAACTTGGCTCCATTTGAGGGTCGCTTAGAAGTCGATAGTAGGAATAGTATCGAGGGTCGATTGAAGGTTTTTATTTGAGTGGGAATTTTCCAAACTGCAAAGGGTGGTTTCCAGAGACCCCGAACCCCATATAGAAACTTCCAACTTTGTTAAGACAATTAGGTCCCAAACCCACTGTTCACGGGCTTTTGTTTGTGAACCCCCACCATTTTCACTACAGAGAAATATACTTACGATTTGAACTGAACTGAGCACAACACCTGAATAGAGAAAAATTAAAGCTTTTGCCTCTTCTTTAAAAGGAGCGAGGCTCCAAGATATCAAACTGCAATGATGTTTTATCCATAGACTTTGCACCAAGGGAAGCAGACTACATGAAGCTCACCATTGAGCATCCAAAAATTTTGTCTACTGGGCGCCACTCTGTTAACCCAAACAACCATCCAACAATTCCTCGGCAAGAGATTGAACCCAGGGTCCAGATGAACACAACTTATGAAAGCTTGAGTGAGTTCACCCCTCAATTTAACTGTGTGGGCAACCAAATCCCACACAAGGGCCTTCAATTCTCCATAATTGTTTATAGCATCCCAAGGTGCCATCATCATCACTACAATAACTGAATTTACTCCTGCTACATCGCACATCGACTCAATCTTGCTCTGCAATTGAATTCTAGTAATGGTCGAATTCCACACAAGGGTCATCGGATATTTCTACAAGATTTCACCATGCAAAGATATCATGTTCATCACTGAGACATATGAATGGGGGCCTATCACATATTTCATTTGCTCAGATTCGCGTGCAAGCTTGATCCTCACTTGTGCCATTAATGGAAGCATGCTGGAAGAGAGAGGCCTGAGGCTTGAAATGTGAAATTGCATATGGGGAAGGCCAACGAAATAATAATAATGCATGGGAGGTGCAACTACATGTGAACTAATATGATATGCTTCCACGATGGGATGGAAAGTGAACTTGCACGATGTCATTGACTTGAGGGAAGGGAGGTGGCGTGGCATCATTACACATGAAGGAGCGAAGGGCAAAAGGCGAGGGGGTGGGTAAGGGAGCAAACACAAGAAATAGGGAAGGGGAGGGATAGGAGTAGGACCATATAGATCACTAGGCACAAAAATATTGGGGGGGAATGGAGGGCTAACTTAGGGTTGCAAGAAAACCATGAACGTGCTAAGGAATATAGTAAACACCACTAATGTATTTATTTTTCAGTTTTTCTTTCAACCAATAGAAAATCCTTATTGGCAAGGAGATTTGCTTGTGAGTTTAGAATTTAGAGACTCAAGAACGTGGAAGGGAAAGATGGATGAGAAAGTCTCAATAATTCTTTTTATTCTATAAAATAATAATTTTAGCACATTATCCTTCGGAGGAGAGTACATTTTCAAATATTAGATAATAAGGGACTGTATAATGAGGAAGGAGTCTCTGAGAATGAATGTATGCTTAACTCCTCTTGAGAGAGCTATTGTCAAACCCATGAGAATCCCATATATTTCAGCCTAGTTGTTGTATTTTCTACTTAAACCTCATGAGAATTTATTCATAATTATTCCTTTGGGATATATGAGAGTTGTATAAGTAGAATTAGGTTGAGATTTCTTAGAGTTAGTACCAAGCAAGAAAAGAAATCATGTACATTGTAGGGTTTAGAAAATCCATTAGGAGGTCAATATCAAAAATACTATAATGTGCATTTAACTAGGAATTAAATATCTTGAAATTTGGTTTGGAAATATATCTATAAAATAAAGGACTTAAGTTTTAAAATTGTTTTGGAAATCCATATAAAAGATCAAATCATGAAAGACAAGAATTTTTCAAATATTATATTAATCAATGCACCACAAGTGTCAATCTTGGATGAAGACAACAAATTTTCATGACACTTGATGAAATTTTGCAAATTATAATTCCATCAAATGAAGAAAACATGATAAAATGAGTAGCACAACATGATTCTAAATTCATAGGACCAAATCATAAGGACTCAATCTATAAATCTAACCCCATGCAGGGAACACTAGCAGTGACCAAATTTTGTAAACTATGATTCTATCAAATGAAGAAAACATGACCAATTGATCCAGTAGATTAGTAAAATGCTCCAAATTCAAAGTTCTTGAAACGGCTTGAAACCGATGCTAAAATGAATATCTCGTCTCCTTGAATCCAACACAAATTGTTTCACTCAAAACTGAAATAGTGCACTCTTGATGTCACTTTCTAACCAATTTTCCAAACAGTTTTAAATTTTAAAAGTTGAAGTTGCAGATAGCCCAGTTAGTAGTCTGTACGTTGACTAGGCAATGACTGGGCACGGTGATTGTATGTGTATGGGCCAATGGTTTTATGAAAAGTGTCACCTTCAAGTTGGTCAGAATCTTGTGGTTGTGATTGGTTTATGGGTCATTGTGTTGGTGCAATGAGGGAGAGCCACGTGGGCTAATGGTTGGAAGCCATGTGGCCTTCTCTTATCAATGTAAAATTTTGTATATAGGTCGAACAGACCTCCGGGAGAATCGAACACATGACCTACCAACTAGCAGCACAACACTCCATTGTTCCTCGACACATGTTCCTTGTTATGCATAGGAGTCATGTCATATTTAAAGCTTAGTGCATTGTGCATTGGGGGTCGGGGCGTGGGGTTAACCCCGACCCCGACACCACGATTCAACGACCATACCATAGTTCATGTATGGTTCTAACCGAAGGCATAAACTATATTTTACAACACGTTTAAACCATAATATATGCAGATTTATGGTTTGGAGTTATGACAGGGAGTAGAGACTGCCTTGGGAAGGGTTCCAGGAATCTAACCACCGGCAGAAACCATGACATTAGAAAACCATACCACAGTTGATATGTGGTTTGATCTCCCGATCATAAATCGAACCTAAACGTGCGGCATGGCCACACTTCTAGAGTGGGGTTTGGTTAATGGTATGGTGCGGAAAATTCAAACTTAACCTTCGGCGGGAATGAACCCAACCATGGCTCCAACCATGGTCTAGGCCTGGTCAAGGTTTTTGCAGCGAGTTTGAACCAACCAGATCCGATGGCATATATTGTGCCAAGTGGCCCACTATGATCGGTTCATGGGGGTCATATTAAATTAAATAGTTCAAAAAATTGCACCCAAACCAGAGCGCATCTCGTAGGTGTGGGAAACATTTGTCTCTCCACGTGGCCGAAAAAGGAGAAAATTGTAGGATGGATTGCATGTGGGTGCGACTTGGAGGACAATTAGCATGAAATCTTCTCTAGAGCACAACCCAGTCACTTTTTTACCTTTTTGAGTGCATAAAGAGCCCAACTAGGGGTTTTTTGTTGTTCTGAAGCCATTGGAGACATTATTTTTGCATTCTGAGGACTGAAAAGGCATGTAAAGACATTTTTTATCATAATGAAAGAGGCCCAATATTGGAAGTTGGACCAGGAGATGTAGCCTAGGAGGGGTGAACTACTTCATTATTTGTTGTCTTATGTTTTCTATTATGGTACTTTTGTCTCTATTATTTTCTGCAAAACTGAGACAAAAAATCATCTTTTTTGTTAACATAAATTACATAATTTCATAAAAACCCTAAACGTTTCACTTGCAATTTTCATCAAAAACCTTCAAGTTTACATATACAAATCCATTTTTTATCAAAGCTTAGGTTCTTTGGTTGTATTGAGGGTTTAAATTTGTTGCAAATGTTTTTTATGCTTACAAGGTTGAAGCTTAAAAGAGGAGAAGGAAAACTTGTGGGGGAAAGTCCTCAAGCTAAGTTAAGGAGAGCACATTTGACACAATCTCCACCACCAATGTCACCTCAAGTTTCACCAAAATCCTCACCAGTCATGGCACATCAAGGAGTACCTAACAATTTGACTGAGGATAAGAAGGATTTTAGGAAATAATTCTTTGACATGAGTGAGATGTTGAAATTTCTCTATGAGGAGAGGAATTCAAGGTTGCAAGGTGAGAGATCAAACCCTCCAAAGGGAGATGCAAGAAATTGAGACAAGCCTCCAAAAGGGAATGGAGGTAATGGTGATAAACGACCTCTAACTCCACCTTTCGCCTCGCCATCATCTTCACCATCATCATATTCTACATTAACACCTCCACATTCTCCAAAGGGACCTCGTAAAACTCCATTTTTGAAACTTTACACAAAGTTTGAATTTCCTATGTATACTAGAGAGGTAAATGCTAAGAAATTGGATAATTTGATTCATCAGCTTGAAGTGTATTGCAAGATACAAAGGATCAAGGATGATGAGACCAAAATTCAGCTTGCTTCATTAAGGTTGGAAAGTGCAAAACTCATTTGGTGGGAAGCCAAAACACCATAGGACATCAAGAAAATAGGCAATATCATAACTTCTTGGAAATATTTTGTGGCTGCATTAAGAAGACAATTTTATCCTTTAGCATAGATGCATAAATATATCATGGATTGGAAAAACTTTATTCTATTTAAGGTTCAAAGTGTGCAAATATATACCAAATATTTTAGAAGGAGAGCATTGATATTGGGTGTAGATTTATCCTCTCAAGACACTTTACTCAAATACATTGGAGGTTTGCATAACAACTTGAGACACACTAATCTCATGTTTAACCCTACAAATTTAGATGAAGTTTGTGTATAGGCAACACATCTATAAGCAAGATGGAAAAATGTTGCACAAGAGGGTAACAAAAATCCATTTAAGGGTGGAGACAAAGGAAATGGTAAATTCAAAGGAAAATGGAAGAAAAATGCTTCAATCAAGAAAGAAGGAGAAAAATTAACATGCAAACATTTTTCAAAGGAAGGTCACGATGAATATCACTATTGCAAACTCCATCCTAAGATGAGCCCCAAAATGTTTAACAACAAAGGAAAACAAAAGAAAGTTGCAACTACATAACAGATTTAGGATCCGATTCAGGAGATGAAACAAAGGTCACATCTATAGGATTGAAAGGTAGGGAATCCATTGCTAGTAATATTTCTTCAAATCACCTCAATGAAATTCAAAATGAAAAGGAAAGAATAGAGATTTTCGATATTAGAGTTATCTCAAAACATAACAAAATTGATACACTATTTGATAGTGGCTCACAAGAAAACCTCATTTCTGAAAACATTGTTAGGAAATTGAATTTGGAAACCATTCATCATCCTAAACCTTATCCTTTAGGTTGGGTGTGTGAGAATGCAAAGTTGCAAGAAACTAGAAAATGCAAACAAATCGCCATTACTACTAACTTCATTAATGAGATAGAACTTGATGTAGTGTCATTAGACATATGTGGTATTATTTTGGGAAGCCCATATCATTATGACAGGAGAGAAATCTTTCATCACCATGAAAACAAGTATAATTTGTTTAAATATGGTCTTGATTCCATTTTTAGAGTGCATTGCAACAAACTAAACCTTTCACTTGTGAATGTTGGACGAATGAAGAGACTTGTTAACTCTAGCAAGAATTGTGTACTTTTGATGATAAAACCCAAGAATGATGTTGAGAAAGAAGCCTTTCAAGGCTGTGATGTAAATTTGAAATCTGATTTGGTTGACGTTGTTAACCATTATGATGAGATGTTTCGGGAGTCTAAAGGATTTCTCCCTAAAAGAGGAATCCAACATGAAATCAAATTGCATCAAGATTATCCTCTTCCTAACATTGGAATGTATAGGATATTTGTGATGGAAAATGCATAAATTGAGAAACAAATCCAAGATTTGCTTGATAATAAGATCATCTGACCAAGCACATAGCCATGTAGTTCACCTATTGTTTTAGTGCCAAAGAAGGATGGTACATGGCATATGTGTGTGTAAATACATGCATTGAAAAATATTATGGTAAAGAACTATTATCCTCTTCCTAGAATTGAGGATTTAGTTTATCAATTGAAATATGTTGTGTATTTCAATAAGTTGGACTTGAGGAGTAGCTATCATCATATTAGGATCACTGAAGGAGACATATGGAAGACAACATTTTTAAAAAATCAAGGTTTGTTTTAATGGTTGGTTATGCCTTTTGGGATTTGTAATGCTCCTGCTACATTCATGCGTGTAATGAATGATGTTTTAAGGCCTTTTTCTGGATGACTTTGTGATAATATACTTAGATGACATATTAATTTTCAACAAGTCTCGTGAAGAACATGTCAAGCATGTGTTAGATGTCTTGAAGAAATAACATTTGTTTTTAAAGATGTCGAAATGTGAATTTGGAAAAAATTATTTATTCTACTTGGGTCATATTGTTGGAAGAGTTGAGTTGAAAATAGATCCCTCCAATATTGATTTCATTTTGAATTGGTCCAAGCCCAAGACAGTGACAAAGGTTACAAGTTTTTTTGGAGCATCCCAATATTGGAGAAAGTTTATTTCTAACTTTTCTTCCATTGCAGCTCCATTGCATGCATTGACAAGTGTGAAGCATGTTTTTCAGTGGGGAGGAAAACAAAAAAAAACATTTGATGCATTGAATGAAAATATCAGTTCAACACTTGTACTTGCACTTCCTAACTTGAGACAATTATTTGACATACAGATTGATGCAAGTGGCTATTCCATGGGTGTAGTCTTGATGCAACATGGTAAGACCATATGTTTTCATTCAAAAAAATTAATGGTGCAGTGATTAACTATCCTACATATGAAAAGGAATTGTATGCATTGGTTCAAAGTGCAAAGAAGTGGAAACATTACTTGATGGGTAAGGAAACAATCATTCACATGGATACTCAACCATTGCAATACTTGCAATCACAAACAAAGCTACAACAAGAAACATACTTTAGATGGATGGGTTTTCTTCAACAATTACACTTGGTGATAAGGTATAAGAAAGGTATCTATAATAAGGTTGTTGATATTATTTATAGACCAATTGTTAGTGCATCCATTATTATTAAACATAATTCTATTAGGAATGAGTGATATGTTGAAAAATATGCTTTCGATAATGATTTCAATGATGTATATGAAACTTTTTGTCAAGTTAACTAAGTAGAGGAATTGGATTGTGCATGATAACTTTATGCATCCTCTTGGAAAGCTATTTATTTCATAGGGAGAGAGATTGAACATCATAAAAAAAGAACATACTTCTATTATTGTTGGTTATTTTGGTGTAGGTAAGACAATGGCACAATTACATAGGTATTGTTACTAGCCTCGTATGCTTGAAATTTTGCCATGATTTGTAAGAGGACATTCATTATGTACCATCATTAAGCCTAGTAATAGAAAGTTGGGATTGTACACACAACTTCCAACACCTTCCCGTCCATGAGAGAGTCCTTCTATTGATTTTGTAGGAGGTCTACCTATGTCTAGGATAGGTCATGATTGTCTTTATGTAGTTGTGGATATGTTCAGAAAAATGTGTATTTTGATGCCTTCTAAAATGAAGGTTACAACCAAATAGACTGCTCAATTTTTCTTTCAGAATGTATGGGTGCATTTTGGTTAGTGATCGAGATTCTCTCTTTGTCAAGAACTTTTGGTCAAGCTTGTGGGGACTCATGGAAACCAAATTGGAAAATAGAACAACATTCCATTCGAAAAATAATGGCCAAACAGAGGTGGTGAATAGAATGGTGATACATATTCTTCTTGGTTATTGCAACAAGAATCCTAAGTTGTGGCGTGAACATTTTCATTATATTCAGCATTCTTACAAACAAACCAAGAATTCATCGACTCAAACATCTCCATTTGAGGCATGCTTGGGATACTTTCCCAATATTATTTATATTATATTTGGGAAATATGTTGCTATTGATGGACATAGTGACATAGAAAAGGCCAAAATATTCATTCAAAAAGTTCAATTGCTACATCAAACAATTCAAGAATTGTTGGGAAAGATTCAATCCAAGTACAATACAAGAGTTGATAAGAATCATGTGGATTACAGTTTCCAAGTCGGTGACGAAGTTTGGCTTCACATTAGCAAAGAGAGACTCCAATGAAACCAACACCAAAAATAGAAGAAAAGAGATATCAATGCCTAGAAATAAGCCACTTCGAGGGGGCAACCTCCAATACATTACATGAATGAACAATTCTTGGATAATACAAATTACAAAACCTCCTTTCTATATATAGGATTCCATGGGGCCACAATGTAATCCTAGCCGAGCTAACAATAATAATTTAAGGGCACAATAATAACAATATGGGGGTTACAGAGGTACAATAATAACAATAAGGGGGTTACACTAACAACAACAAGGGACTATACTTGTAATATAGGGACCTAACATGCCCCTCTCCTTCAAAAAATGTGTTGTCCTCAATGCTTGAGTAGCTCTGGGTGCTTCTGTAAAAAAATCTCATCCTCCCATGTAGAATCTTCAGTGGGTAAGTTATTCCACTTGATGAGATACTCTGAAATTCATCGATTTTGTAGCTATCGAGTTCTTGTTTCCGTGACCGCTTCAAGTTCCAATATGATTTCTCCTTCCTCATCAAGTTTTGGCAACATTGTTTGAACAGGAATATTTTCACCCATAACCTTCTTCAAGCGTGAAACATGGAAAACTGGATGCACTCGTGAAGAAGAAGGAAGCTCCAATTTGTATTCCATAGTACCAATCTTTTGCAACACCTTGTAAGGACCATAGTACTTTGGCGATAATTTATTATCCTTCTTAGCTTGCTTGAGGGACATTTTTTTGTATGGTTGTAGCCGTAAAAATGCCTAGTCTCCTACATCAAAACTTCTCTCGCTACAATGTTGATCTACCTATTGTTTCATTTGATTTTGTGCCAAATTCAAGTTGTCCTTTAAGAATTGGAGAACTTCTTGTTGATGCTCGATGTGATCTTCCACTACTTGAACCTTTGAATTTTCTCTTAAATATGACGTGATGGATGGTGGATGATATCCATAAAGTGCCATAAATGGAGTCATTTTTTCTATAGTATGGAAGGAAGTGTTATACCACCATTCAGTGAGAGGTAACCACTTGACCCATTGTGTTTGTTTATCAGATACAAAACAACGAAGATATCCTTCCAAACATTTATTTACTATCTCAGTTTGAACATCGTATTAAGGATGATAAGATGAGCTATGAGCTAATTGAGTACCCAAACAAGAAAATAACTCCGTCCAAAAATTTCCAATAAAAATGGGATCTCTGTCGTGCACAATAACCCTTGGGTTTCCATGTAGCTTTTGAATTGTGTCCATAAATGTAGTAGCAATTGTAATTTATTTAAATGGATGAGATAATGCACAAAAGTGTGCATACTCGGTAAGTCTATCAACTACCACCATGATGACACTCTTTCCTTTAGACTTAGGTAAACCTGTGATAAAATCCATTGAAATCTCCTCCCAACATTGACTTGGAATGGATAAAGGTTGTAGAAGACCAGGGGTCTTAATTGTCTCAACTTTATTCTGCTGGCAAACCAAACATTCCATCACAAACTTTTGAATATCAAATTTAAGGCTATCCCAAAAAAATTATTTCTACACCCTGTGGTAAGTTTTTTAAAATCCTGAGTATCTTCCTAAAGGAGAAGTGTGCGATTCCAAAATAATCTTTTGTTTTAGTTGGGAATTCTTACAAAGTTAGAAGCGATCTTTGTACCATAAGGAATCATTTTTCGAACTAATGTATCTAATGTACTAGGATCTTGTTGGAACTTTTGAATGAGTGTCCACACTTCTTCATCCTTCTTCCATTCATCTCTTTCTTGGGTTATCCAACCTGGTTGGATAATAGAAATGGCACAAAGCAATGCTTCCACCTCTTCATTATTTCTTGAGAGTGCATCTGCAACAACATTTAGCTTCCCTTTTTTGTAGATTATTTCAAATTCATAACCCAACATCTTTGTGACCCATTTTTTCTACTCTTCTAAAGATATTCTTTGTTCCAAAAGGTGTTTAAGAGTATCATGATCAGTTTTTACCTTGAAGTATCTTCCCATTAGGTAATTTCACCATTTCTTTAGTGCATGCAGTATTGCTAACATTTCCTTCTCATAAATAAGTTTCTGTAAATACTTTCCTTGGATTGGACAACTTTAAAAAGCAATGGGTCTTCCTTCTTGCGTTAAAACAACACCAATTCCATTTCCTGAGGCATCACATTCCACAATAAAGGTTTTTTTGAAGTCTGGTGTAGCTAAGACTGGTGCTAGGCACATTGCCTCTTTAAGATTTTCAAAGGCCTCAGTTTCTTTAGGAGTCCATGAAAATGCATCTTTCTTCAATAATGTTGTTAGAGGTGCTGCTATTCTCCCATAATTCTTAACAAACTTGCGATAATACCCTGTTAACCCGAGAAATCCTCGCAACTACTTTATGGTTATGGGGAATTTCCATTCCTTAATGGATTTAATTTTTTTACGGTCTACCTTAACACCCTCGTGAGATACAATATGACCCGGATATTCCACCTCTTCTACTCCAAAGAAACATTTAGATGTTTTTGCATATAATTGTTTCTCCTGCAATAGTTTGAGCACCCTATCAACATGTTGAAGTACATGATCCTTCCAGGACCTATTGTGAATTAGTATATCATCAAAAAATACTAGCACAATGTTGTATAGGTAAATCCCCTCTGCGGACAGAGGAAATCCCTACTAGCCCAGATCGGGTCTAGCAACAATCGTATCATGCTAAGGCGCAAGTTCCTAATTGCAATAGACCAAATGGCGAAGAAGACCTACCTTAAGTCCAACGCTGTTGTTCGTAGAGGAGATAGCGTTCCCATTTCCTTTCTCCAGCAGATCACAATTCTCCCACTTGTCACGATCGAACACCTGCACACACAAGAAATAAAATGAACACACAAGCGTAAACCCAATATATGTAATTATGCATCAGTCAGAGAAGACACAACTCATGATCACAATGAACAATATGAGTGGAACCATAACCAAAGTCGCTTATCATTAATTAACACAAAGAAAGATACAACCTGGCTCTGACGTTGAATCTTCCTTCGGCGAGTCGACAGCGGAATACGTCTCGGTAAAGCTCGTCAGGAATGGGACAAGCCTCTCTCTTTGGTTCTTGAAAATAATCTCCTTGCTACTGATTTGACTCTATGAGGACTATCCAGGCTCTTGCAGCATTCTTTAGGCTATGAAGGCTCTTGGAGACTCGCTTGCAAAGGAAAATGGCAAGCTTATATAGATGGTGGAAGGGGAGTTGGGATCCCTACAATCATGGGATTGGCCCTATCCTCAAGGAAGCTTCCATGAGAGGTGGAAAACCACTTCCTCTACATGGAGATCCGGAGCAAAACCTTCGAACTGAATTTAGAGACCAGTTCAGGAATTGGTTGGATTCAATCTTCTGCCATTTATTTTTTTTAAACACTCCTTAATAAGCCTGGTGTGGGTACAACACTGAGACAGTGCGCCAGCTGGCATGCCCTCTTTGGATGATTTCCCCCATTGGCGCGAGGGCTGAACTTATTAGTCGCGCCAAGGCAAAAAAGGCTATTTTTAGGGTTTTTCACAAGGAATTGTCTTCAAGGGAATGAATGCCCTTGTCCAGGGGGATGCCATGAAAGTGGTTTCAGGTCATGTCACTGCTCACAGGTCATAGAATAAGCCCTCCAATGTTCGGGATGGGAAATTTCAGGGACAGTGACAAATTGTTGTGTAACAAATGCCCCCTAAAGCATGAGGCCTGAAAAAGAGAGAGGGCTGAAATGCTTTACGAGAACATGTCCAACTGAAAACACTGCCGTCAGAAAACCTGCGTAGAGAAGTACAACTGATATCTCAAATACATGATATATGTGGTATGGGTGCAGCCATCCATAACAGAGTATACAATAATCCAGATCCAAGGCATGGACGCAGCCATCCAATGAGGATCTATAAATAGACTCAGGCATGGTCACAGCCATCCAATGAATGAGTCATGTAACCAATCATAATAATCCACATAATCATAGCCTAGATTCTAACAGACAAAATCCAGGGTCTTGCACTCCATCTCGACCCGAACAAAGTACAAGTTCAAGCATGTGAATAAGTGAGCTGAAGTCGAACATGCAAGAACATCGCCTGATTACCAGCCAATGATGAAAGTTGTTAACAGACGCGAGAGATACCACCAATAGTGACAATGGACCTCAAGGTACTGTAGGTACAATCTATGGCATGTGAATCAGTGAGCTGGTGTCAAACACCCGTAGAATCACTCGATCGGAGGCCAATGATGAAAACCTCACGTCGAACGTGAAGAACCTGCTATTGAGGCATGCAGGCTCCAAGGTACCAGAAGGGAGTCTCTAGATCAACTTCCCGAATAATGAGTTGAATTCGATAGGAAGTGACCTTGATCAAAGGTGGGCCATAGTGTTTCCCACATCATTGACGCAAGACAGAGGAACATAATGTCTTTGTGAATCAGGATTAGATGAGAATCAGAGGAAGGTTGAGACTTTGCAGAGGTCAACTTTTCTTGAACATATCGGCGGCACGACAGTGGATTTGGCAGTATTTGACATCAAAAGATCAGGGGTCATGATGACGAGGCAAAGAGAAAATGAGAGGTCAAAAGTGATTACCCAAACCCATGGAGGCAAACAGATAACAAGGTGAGATGTCCCCAACCTGACACGAATGCAAACAAGTGCCATGGTCAAGAGCGACATACTGCCGACACGACGATGATACTGGTTCCATTTTCCCCACCATTTTTGGTGAGTACCCCAATTATTTTTTGAAGACAAGCTTGAATGGGATAGCATATGCTTGTAATATAAATCCGTCCTTCAGACGAATCCATCCTAGTACATTTAACGAGCCCTAGGAAGGAGAAACTCAAATATCGTCATTACGATTGAATCCAATGTCATCAGGGTTTAACGAGTCTGACAAAGGAAGAACTCGGCGTCTTTTCATGTTTAGAGAGTTTGAAAAGACAGCAGAAAAGTAAACTCCAACGGTCCCTTTTCGTAAATAGTTCCTCAGATCCGAAAAGGTAGAAAACTATGTCTGAGAAAACCTCCTAGTCGCGATAGGCTAGGGTATTCCTTTTTCGTAAATAATTTGTCCCAACCCGAAAATGGGGTAAACGTATACTGGGTAGATGTCATTTCGCAACCACTTTAACGAGATCAAGACGACAAGGGACTTGGAAATCTTTTCATGTTTAGAGAGTTAGAAAAGAGTTGAAAGATGACTCCAAAATGACTTTTTCGTGTTTTTACCGAGTCCGAAAAAGTATAAAATACAACTTGTATCACCGTCGAAGTCGCGTAAAAACCAGTCGTTGCACATAAAAGCAAGTGTAAAATCCATTTTTCAACAAAATATATTAAAATATTGAGAAAAATGACTTTCAAAACCTAATTTTGACTTCAAAAGTTATAAATATGCCACAAATGGTAAAAACATATTTAGTTTTACTTTTTACCCCATTTGGAGAGAAACAGTGGTCTTTTTATGTGCAAACTTGTGACTGATCTAGGACACCGTTCAGATTCTCGTCAGTTCCAGGTAAGAGGTGCTCAAGCTTTGTTTTGATCCATTTTTTATGAATTTCCATTATGCATTTGACCTCTGGGGGGAACCCTTTGAAATTTTAGGGCGCGGCCCATTGGCGCGGGTATTGGGTACGGACCTGCGCCAATGGAATTTTTCTCACAAAGGGGTCGCGCCAACTGGAGCGACTATTAGGAAAACAGTCACGCCAATGGCACAGCACGATTTTTTGCTTCAAATTTTCAAAATGCGAGCCATCCATCTGGATTTTTGAATGCAACAGAGATCTAACAGAGCATTTTTAATCATGTTAATGCAGATATTCAGACATAATGGTTATTGAATAGAAAGAGAGAGAACATGGAGAAGAAGACGAAATGGCCATGGAAAACGAAGCTTGCATGAATGCACTCTGGAACTGTGGTCTCAAGAAATTCTTCCTCACGCCATGTTTACGAGCTCAACCTGAGCTATTGCAGTACTTGGTCAGCATATGGGATGAAAACGAGGAAGTGTTAAAACTTTGGGACCAAGTGCTAGAACTTCAGGTCTCTGATGTCTATTTCATAAGAGGACTGTCGCGCAAAGGCCTAGTGCCCATTATGACCAGCAGTAGACCTTATGGAGAGAAGATGGATCAGGTAATGGTGAGAGTGTGTCCAGGGGCACAGACAGGATTGGGAAGTGGGAAAGTGGACATCCATACTGTCCGCGACCTAGCACTCAGAGTAGTGCTTCACACTATTGCGCGGGCTGCGGGATCACAAGCACCACATGAGGAAACCAAGGCGCAGCTTCTACTAGCCTCCGAGTGCATGAATCCCACATTGTTCAATTGGGCCACCATAGTGACAACCAATATCAAAAGGCAGCTAACAAAATGTAAGAAAGCCAAAATGTAATAGTTTGGATACGGTTCCATTCTGGTGTCGTTCATCTTGGAACGGCTACCCATTTTTCAGGGCCAAGCGGAAATAGTTTCCGAGCCGATACCGAGGTAGCCAAGGATGGCTCGCTAGGAAGCACTTATGCCCAGGTCAGGAGGGAGCCAGCAGATGTCCTGAAGACCTAAGTTCTTTGTGTGGTTACGGCGTCAACTAATCGTGGTCGAGGATTGGCCCTACGCTGGGACCAATTTCACTGGAGACCCAGATCTTCCGCTTCCAGAGGGGGATGACTAGGACGAGGGGCTAGGTATGACTCTTTTTTTATTTTATGTATTTATTATTTTTTGTGATACATGTCCATTCTAACAACAGTTCTTATGTGTATGCAAAGGTTGGCCCAGAGAGGCCCACAGGCATGTCGCCCATTGCACGGAGGACCCCTCTTGCACATGACCCTCAAGCTGAGGGTGGGGAAGGGAGAGAACTGATCCAGAACCTGGATGGCATTGCCCGAGGAATCCTGAACTATGCACGGCTGGCATATGTCCCATTAGCTTACCAGCGACACACTGTGGGGGTGCCTAGTTGCCTTCACCGACTGTTGAGGCAATTGGTGCATGCGGTAGCATGTTACCACGAGCACCATGCTGATTAACTATCAGGGCTTTTATACGCATATTTTTTGAGAGACATGTTGTCTCCGGCTGTTATCAGACAAACATGTATATTTTTTTATTTTATGTGATGTACACAAACTGCAAACTATTCGACATATATATCTATATATCTATTTCTGGATGGATCTTTTTACATGTGATGATGTTTTTACAAGTTGCGCAAATGTCTATCTAGAACCAAATTAGCTACTGCATCTGTTAATGATTCATATGTCTAGGTATGTGTTGATATGTGATATAATCAAAATTTCTTTCCAGTAAATGAATACATAGATACAGATGTAAAATGGATGGGTTTCTAACTGAATAATGACCATTAAGATGTAATACTACAAGTTGTGAGTTCAGATATACAAGTAATTCACAAATACCGAGGTCCACAGCCTCGGTTAATAATTCCAACATGGCACTATATTCCGTGATATTATTTGTAGCAGGCCCCAGACACACACCTTGCAAGTTGACCAACTCACCAGCAGGATCGTAGATTACCCAGGCTGCCAAAGACATATTCCTGGTACTACGGGAGGCACCATCCGCGAAACCAACAAACGGAGTAATGGACATTTGCACAATCAGGAAGACCTGATCAACAGAAAGATGCTTACATCGCACACCACACCACACATGCACACAAATGAATATACACAATTATGTACACACACCACACCAAAAATAACTCAAGCGTAGTATTTTTTAAGGTATAGCCCATTCCTAGGCTGCGTCAACGGAACTCCTTCGTAATCAATGAGCTCATAAGCCCCATTTTTCAATACTCGTTTTACTATATAGGGCCCATGCCACATGGGTTGGAACTTGCCTGCTCCAAGTTTGTCGTGCGCTTGTTCGTATAGGAGGACGAGGTCCCTTTCGACAAAGGAACGTGGAGAAACTGATTGATCAAAGTGAGCTTTGACCCGCTTCTTCTATGCTTCAATGATTAAGGCAGCCAAGCGGTGGGTTTCATCCAGTCGTTCCAAATACAAGAGACGCTCTTCCTCAGGAGAATTGTTAGGAAAAAGTTCCACAGCCAACTTTAAAGAATGAATTTTGCATTCAACTGGGAGAGTTGCTTCCAGACCATACACCAATTGGAATGGTCTGAATCCGGTCACACTCTTTGCTGACGTTCGGTAAGCCCATAGAGATGAGAACAATTGGAGATGCCAATTTGACTTATGAATACCAATTTTTCACTGAAGCATAGTGACCAAAACTTTGTTCCCAGCCTCAACCTGGCCATTTTCCTGGGGGTAATATGGCGTCGAGCTATCATGTCGCAAGCCCAATCTTGATGTCAGCTCGGCCATCATGTAATCTCTAAAATGAGTGCCATGATCGGTAACAATGGCCCGCGAGACCCCAAAACGTGCAATAATGTGGTTGAAAATAAACTGGGCAGTTGTCTTACCGTCGGTGACTAGTTTAGGCATCGCTTTGGCCCACTTGGTAAAGTAGTCTACAGCAAAGATTATATATGCATGCCCCCTGGTCGAATGAGGGTTACACATCATGAAATCTATGCCCCATTTCAAAAAAGGGCCTATGGTAATGACAGGGTGTAGAGGGAGGGGTGGTGCGTGCATCTTGCATTGAAAAACCTAGCACGAGTGACATTTTCAAACTGCAACAATACAATCTTTGAATATCGACGGCTAGAAGTAGCCCGCACGCAAAACATTCTGGGCGGTGGCATATCTAGACATGTGACCACCATAGGTGCCACTGTGACATTCATTCAATAATATTTCAACCTCTTCCAGGGTCAAGCATCGACAGAGTACCGAATCTACTCCAACCCGGTATAAGGTATCTCCCACAATGCGGTAGGGTTGAGACTGATGCCGAATCCGACGTCGGGCATCTTTGGTCAACTCAGACCGGAACGTTGAGGTTTGAAGATACACTATGATGTCACCATACCATGGATCATGAGTGCTGATGAGAAAGAGTGTTTCATCCAGGATATGATCCTTGGAGTGAGATGGGGGGGGAATCTGTCGGGAGGGAGCAAATGAGATCCGCAGAAACCAGTGATTTGGTAGACTTAGCAGTCGTAAACTCTAAATCGAACTCCTGAAGGATGATGATCCATTTGGAGTACTTTCCCCCCAGTAATTGTCGAGATAGAATGTACATCATGGGGTTGAAATCCGAAACCACGGTTATTGTACGCAACAGGATGTAGTGGCAGAAACGCTGCACAACTTGCACTGCGGCTAATTCCAGTTTCTCGACGTGAGTGTAACGCGTTTCTCGAGGAAAATCTGGCGGAGATGTTCGGGATGGTCCTCTCTCCGAGCTAAATGAGCTGGAAAATCATCTAGATAAGGTTGAAAATCGTCTAGAATAGGTCTAGATAAGGTAAGACATATCACGCTGGAAAGTAGCTCCAGCGTTCTTTAAGCCGAACAGGAGCTTTCTATAAGCAAAGGTACCCCATGGATAGATGAATGCAGTCTTTTGTTGATCGACAGGTAAAATATTTATCTGATTGTACCCAGAAAATTCGTCCATCAGGGAATAGATCTCACTCCCAACATATTCATCAATCATTTGATCTATGAAGGGAGTGGGGTAATTGTCCTTAGGACAGGCTGATTAATATCACGGTAATCAACGCAGACTCTTATAGTACCCTGCTTCTTATCTATAGGGACAATATTTGATACCCATTCTGTGAGGGGAATCGGGTAAATGAAGCCCGCGTTAAGAATTTTTTCAACTTTTTCTTTAATGGCAGTGGCTTTGCGAGGATGCACTAGGCATAGGCGCTAGCGCACGAGTTTCACACCGGGATAGGTAGGAATTTCGTGCACTACTATGTTGGGATCAATCCCAGGCATTTCCTCATAGGACCAAGTGAACATGTCTTTGAATTCACGGAAAAGATTAGTATAAACTTGTATCTCATTAGGAGAACAAGTCACTCCCACATGTATGTTCTCGACTATCCCTGGTTTGATGGAGATGTCGATCGGAATGGTTTGAGTAATGTTGCTCAGTTTTCCCTCTGAAAGGACCTCATGAGTCAATATAGGCGAGTGGAGAGGTGGAGTAGGAACCTGAGATGAAAAACTCTCTAGACAATTGGACATTGCCCCCAAGCTGGGCATGAAGGAGGAACGATGATGTCCATCGCTCCAAGGCAGCTCCTCAAGAGACATTGTTTCAAAAATGGCCTCATCATAAGGGAATATCTCTTTAAGAGGATCATCTGAGTTGGCCTCACCAAGCCAGGGGGATTGGGAATAGATATCTAAAGCCATGCTTGAAGGAGCATGTTGAGGAGGAGGAGGATCGGATGCGGTGACAATTTCACAGCAATTAATCTCTATTGGAGTTAAGGGCATTGATTCTCCAAAATCAGTCACCTGTTCAGGCGAAGGGATGATCCATGGGTTGTCAGACCTAGAGATCATATTAACTTGAACGGTGTGTGGTGGTGGCGTGGGAAAAATACCCATGAGGACGGGGTCCTTGAAGAGACCAGGTCCTACACTGTCAGGGGGATTGGGGATCTGATCCACATAAGGAACGTTGTTGTCAGAGGATGAGGTGAAGAAATACAACTGATCCACAGTAACGATTTTTCCCTCATGAGGAAACTTGAGAAGTCAGAAGAGGGTGGACGGCACGCATAACATGGCGTGAGTCCAATTGCGGCCGAGAAGAAGATTGTAGTTAAGCTTGGCGTCAACCACTTCTACTTCTACATTGATTGTCTTCCCTTGTAACATAATCAGCAAAATCTCGATAACACCCAGGGGTTTTGATTCCTGACCATCGAATGCCTCTAAGGCATTGGGAGACGATGAAAGAGTCGGAGAGCCAATGGCCTTCCAGCAGGCAGATTACATGACACAAGTAGAAGCACCTTCATACACAATGGCCCTATGGATGTTGAGGCTATTGATCCCAACTTGGATCATAAGAGCAATTTGATGCGAAAGTCGGGGAGTAAATTTTTCTAGGTCGAAGGTGAGAAGATTAGAATCAGTGGGATCGACTCCACCGATCGCAAACAACAGAGCTTTCTGTTGTGAAGGGAAACTTTGAAGGACTTCTAATACAGACATATTAGAAGGTGCCCGTGCCAAATCCTCAACAATACTGTAGTGCTGAGCGGCACAGGCGTTTGGATTGTAGGAATATCTTCGTAGAACACCTTTAGAGGGTGGCCTCACAATAGGTTTAGCAGTAGGCTTCTCAATTTCCAAAGGACCGAAGACAGTTGGAGGAGGTGGGCCATCCACAACTTCCTTCCCAACTGCCTGACACGATCTGGCATAATCCTTCGAGCATGTAGCAATTGAGACAGGTGCAGCACCATTCATCATAAAGACCTGGGACCCAAATGGTGCAAATGGTGAAGGTTGTTCAACCATCTGGGTCTGCTAAGATGGGAATGGTTCTTTGAGAACTGTCGGAGTCCCTTTGGAGCCTTTGAGAAGTTGACTAATTTCAGATCGTCGGGGAAGATCCTTGGTATAATGATCTCCTTCACAAATCAGGCAAGGGTACTTCGATTTACGTTGAGAACCGTCATCAGTACGAGGTTTAGAAGACTCTGGTTTAGGGGCATTGGGTTTGGATTTTCCTTTGCCCTTCTTCTTTCCTTTGGATGCCTTTTCCGTAGGATTAGCCTGAACGGCGTTAACCTCCGCAGTTTTCCTAGAATTTGGAGGAGCGGCAAGAGCAGAAATATTGGAAGAATTGGACTTTTGCTTCCTGTTTGAAGACTTTCGAGAATTTTGAGACATGGAACCAATAACACCATCCACCGCAGGGGTATGTGGTGCTTTAGAGGTTCCCGATCGTGGAGCATCAATCAAAATATCATAAAGCGTGCCAGACTAAGAGTACACCAGATCCAGGTACTGGGCACGCGTGATGGCTTATTCTTCAATCACACATGCCCCCATAGCAATATCTTGAGCGATTTTTTTAACAAAGGAGGTGGTGAACCAATGAGTTAGTAGCTGATCAGGTATATCAAACTTGATCAGTTTACGACGACGTCGCCACTCATGAATATGATCAGATATGTGGGTAGCTTTATCCTGCTTCAAAGAAGTCAGGAGATGTGTCCTGCCTTCATAGCGAACCGATAACTAGAAGTGAGTCAGAAAAGCCATTGCTAATGTGTTGAAATCTTGAAATATTCCACGAGGTAATTCGATATACCACTTAGTGGCAACACCGGTAAGAGCGCCCTGGAAGAGACATAGAAAAATTGAATCATCAACCCAAGAATTAGACGAACACCACAGATGGTAGGTCATTACATGATCTTGGGGGTCCTCTCCAGCTTTACCTTCAAAATTAGGACAGTCTCCGGGTACCTTGGTTGGAACCAGGGGCCAATAAGGATTGTGAAGAATCGGATCATTGGTTAATTTAGAAACGTTCGGTAACTCCAAGGTAGCCAAGAATGGCAACTGCGGATTAAAAGACATACCAGGCCCTCAATAAGGACATGTTCCTGTACTCCATGCTAGTTGAGTGTATCCTTTCCCCCATGGGTTGTGTCCCGGAGGATTCTAACCATAGGGGGTATAGGGCGTATAACCAGTCTGATATGGCTGCTGGTAACTAGTGTATGGGGGTTGATAACTAGAGTATGGACCTTGATTATATGTCGGCCCCGTTTGAGCAGTTTGTGGATTTGGCTGCTGAGTATAGGTGTAGCCAGGTTGTTGAGTGTAATAATGGGAACCTTGGGGCAGGTTATAAGTCGGTCGAGATGGGCCTTGAGAATAGTAACTGCCTTGGGGTTGAGTGGGCTAATGGTAGGTGGGACCCTGTTCAGCCTGATAATTAGGGTGCACCGGTTAATTCGATTGTGGCATCAAGTAAATTGGTTGTTGAGCAGGGTTGACAGGATGTGCAGGCTGGCCTGGTTGGACAGGCTGACCTGGCTGGACGGGCTGACCTGGCTGAGCAGGTTGACCTGGGTAAACAGGTTGTGCCAGTTGTGCGAGTTGGCCTGGCTGATGTGGGACACCAGGCTGAGTCGGATGGGACGGTTGGCCGGGTGGTGGAATGGGGCTAGGTTGTGGCTAGTAATCGGTTTGACCTGCAATAGGACCATAAGATGATCCTAGCTGATGTGCAACATTCATACCAATAGGATACTGAGGTTGCATAGGTTGTGAAGGTTGGACTCGTCCCTTAGGACCGTACAATGGCCCCGGTTGGTACCCCGATTGACCTGTGGGTCCTTGAGGTTGCCATGGTTGGACCACAGGGTGAGCCTGGATAGGTTGACCCGAAGGGTTGTAGGATTGTCCTTGTGGACTGTATAACAACCCCTGGTGGCCTGAAGGATAGCCTTGTAAGGGTTGTCCTTGCGGGTCGTAAGGATAATCAGGTTGGCCCGAAGGTTGGCCCTAGAAGGGTTTCCCTTGTGGGTTGTAGGGTTGCCCAGCCTGGTTAGATGGAAAACCTTGACTATGGAGATAAGCCTATGGAGTGGGTAAACGTAAAGGGTTTCCTTGCTCATCGTATTGATATGGAAAAATGTAAACAGGGGTACCATCCTGTGCATAATGCGAAAAATACGGGCGGTTGGGATCTTCAGAGGATTTTCCAACCTCGGGGTTCAATTGTTGTAAGGAAAATCAATACTCCTCAGGAGAAATGTTCTTTGACATAGCAGACGCTATATAGATGTCTTCGGGAAGCGATGTGGTCCTTACGGACTGAGTGGTAACAGCGGGTGTAGATGCGGCCACACAGACAGTGGGCCTGACAGGAACTGAAGTGACCTGAGGGAATGACGTGATGGGTGTCCTTGGAGACATCCCCAATGAAGGAATAATCGGCCTCATAGAGGGAGTTGATATCCCCATAGAGGCAACGGCGGTCATGATCTGACTCAATGATCTATATCCCGCTGGAAGTGAGGGACCGGGCGAAGACATGATAGATAACTTAGGGTTTTCTTCTGAGAAAAACTGGTAATCTTCACCAGACGTGGGGATTTCCTCACCAAGAGAATGGCTGGATGAGCCCATATATGAACCCGCCGCTAGATCTGCTAGAAGACAGCGAGGACTAGGAGGAATAACAGTAGCTATAAAAGGAAAACCCAATGTAATAGGAGGGAAATGTTCCCCTACTCCAAATCAAGAGCAAGTGTCGGATAAGGGCCAATTGAACTCAACTGGTCCTCCAAATGGAAGCTCAGACAAAACCGGTCCCCCGTCCGAAAACTCAGAAAAAATGGGCTGCTGTGGTTCAGCAGAGGATTGTGAGACCTTTGATGAATCGTCCGTATATGGACTACCAGTAGACAAAACTGAGGGTTTCGCCACTGTGACAGTAATGACAAAAGGAAAATATCAAAAACAACACACGGGCTAAAAAAATCAAGGCAGAGAATCAAACGGCCAACAAGAAAATTCTAACAGGGCATGTGATCGCAGGTGATTTATTTTACCACATTGAAACTTAGAAACCTCATCATTTCATGTTTTAAGAGTCAAGAAACGGATGAAAGGTGACTCTATCTCTTTCAGTTTTGAAGCAAGCATGGAAGGACAAGCGCTTGGTGATCTTTCCAAATTTAAGGAGTCAAATAAGATCAAAATGACTGCTCAGGAATGCTAGGCAAAGGGTGTACCAAATAACCGTGAACTGCAATATACACCTTGGTTTCAAAATGAAAAAGAAATCAACCAAGGACTTAACGTACGTGCAGGCAATCTCCCCGAATGATGTGTCCGGTGTATCACGAATATAGGGTGGCAGACTTGGCTTCCTATGGATAAAGGATAGAAACCTAGTGGGGTCTCCCTTTATATACGCGACGGTATGGGGAGCACAAGTCCCTACTAGTGCTGTCTAAAGCCAAGAGGCGAATGACAGCTACTAGGTTTAACGACGCCGGAACACGTCTCTAGCCTAGACCTATAAATATTTCGTTAATGTTTCAATGATGCCTTAGTGTGAATTGAGTAAATTTTAATGTTAATCCTCAATTACGTTTCAATTTTCAGGCCTTAGCGAGTGTAATCTCTCAAAATCTCCTAAATGCACACTACATGCCACAGTATATCATTTCATTCGATGAAAGCTAATTACGAGAGAGTTAAGAGCTTTTCACACAATAACAAAATGACCAGAAAACAACCAGTGATGTCTCTAATGCAGCTGATGGAAACTAAAAAGCTTTTCTTTCAGAGTTACTAATCACTAATAACACAGAAAAGAATCAATTTGCATTAACTAATCAAAAGAAAAAGAGATTTTTTTTTGTATTTTCGGTGTTTGAGAGAAAAGTGCACTAAACAAATGAAAACTAATGAAATGAACAATTTGAGAAGCGAAAGCAAAAGAGTAAAAGCAAGAAAATTTCACTCAATGCAAACACACAATCAGAGCTCAATTTGACAAAACAATCCCTCAAAACCAAGAGAATCCCAAAGACTCAAATGAACCATGTACTCTAGGCCCAAAACTAGAAAAGGCGGAATTTGAATAAGGAAGAAACCAATGACTCAAAAAATGCAACAAAATGATAGACAACCACCCAACGAATGCAGAGAAGCAATCACAAAGTTAACTGAACAGATAGAAACCAAAAACTCCCACGGGAGGCTCGACACACTATAGCACCTAGATGCCCTAAGGCTAGAATGTGAAATCGATAGAAGAGGGAAAAAAACCAAAGGATGAAGGCCACAGTCAGTCAAACAAGGCTCCAGAACACTCAGGCAGTCGTAAAAATGAAACCAAAATCACAGATCAAGCTCAGAAAGCTCAAAACAGAGCAAACCCTAGCACCTTACAGAATTGGCGCAACTGTCAGGCTGAATCTAGCGCTAGAGCAGGATTGGCGTGGGTAATACACTGGAAAAATGCACTAATTGGCGCGACTATCAGGCTAATAAGCGTGCCAATCGAGTTTACTAAGAAAAAAAAAAAAAAAAAACAATCCAAGAAACAGACCAGTGATGGTGAAGCTAAACAAAAGCCAAACACACAAAAGAGCCAGCCAAAAGAGTTGATCAAGCAAGCAAAGTCAAGAATCGACCGAAAAGACAAGACAACATTCCAAATCAATGTCTACTCAGTAGAGTCACCAATTTTTTGTAGAGGTAAATCCCCTCTGCAAACAGAGGCAATCCCTACTAGCCCAGATCGAGTCTAGCAACAATCGTATCACGCTAAGGCACAAGTTCCTAATTGCAATAGACCAGATTGCGAAGAAGACCTACCTTAAGTCCAATGTTTTTGTTCGTAGAGGAGATAGCACTCCCATTTCCTTGCTCCAGCAGATCACAATTCTCCCACTTTTTGCGATCGAACACCTACACACACAAGAAATACAACGAACACACAAGCGTAAACCCAATATATGCAATTATGTATTAGTCAGAGAAGACACAACTCATGATCACAATGAACAATAGGAGTGGAACCATAAGCAAAGTCATTTATAATTAATTAATACAAAGAAAGATACAACCTGGCTCTAATGCTGAATCTTTCTTCGGTGGGTCGACAGCGGAATACGTCTTGGTAAAGCTCGTCGAGAATGGGACAAGCCTCTCTCTTCGGTTGTCTTGGCAATAATCTCCTTGCTACTGATTTGGCTCTATGAGGACTATCAAGGATCTTGCAGCATTCTTTAGGCTATGAAGGCTCTTGGAGACTCACTTGCAAAGGAAAATGGAAAGCTTATATAGATGGTGGAAGGGGAGTTGGGATCCCTACAATCATGGGATTGGCCCTATCCTCAAGGAAGCTTCCATGAGAGGTGGAAAACCACTTCCTCTACATGGAGATCCGGAGCCAAACCTCCCAACTCAATTTAGAGACCAGTTCAGGAATTGGTTGGAGTCAATCTTCCACCATTTATTTTTAAAAAACACTCCTTAATAATCCTGGCACGGCTACAACACCAAGACAGTGCGCCAGCTGGTGTGCCCTCTTTGGAGGATTTCCCCCATTGGCGCGAGGGCTGAACTTACTAGTCGCGCCAAGGAAAAAAAGGGCTATTTTTAGGGTTTTTCACAAGGAATTTTCTTCAAGGGAATGAATTCCCTTTTCCAGGGGGATGTCATGAAAGTGTTTTCAGGTCATGTCACTTCTCACAAGTCACGGAATAAGCCCTCCAATGTGCGGGACGGGGAATTGCAGGGACGATGACAAATTGTTGTGTAACACACAAATTTTCTAAGGAAAGTTTTGAAAATGGAATTCATCAACCCTTGAAATGTAGAAGGTGCATTGTTTAGGAAAAAAGGCATGAAAAAAAATTCATAATGACCCTCATGAGTTCAAAATGCTGTTTTTGAAATATCTTCAGTCTTCATTCTAATTTGATGATATCCTGAATGAAGTTCCAACTTGGTAAAATAAATTGCTCCATGTAATTCATCCAATAATTCATCAATCACAGGAATGGGAAATTTATCTTTAATGGTGAGCTTATTGATCTCCCTATAATCCGAACACATGCGCCATGATCCATCCTTCTTTTGTACCAATAATGCGGGAGCAGGGAAAGAACTTTGACTAGGTTGAATTATACCCGCCTCTAACATTTATGCAATCATACATTCAATTTCGCTCTTTTGGACATAAGGATATCTATAAGGCCTAATGTTTGGAGGAACACTTCCTAGAATCAAATGAATAGCATGATCATGATCACAAATAGGTGGGAGTCCTTTGGGAGTTTCAAACACCTTGGAATGATTGTCCATAAATTTTTGGAGATCTACAGAAATAGATGATTTTGATGTTGGAACTTCTAGTGAGCATAATTGTGCAATTATGCCTCATTTTTATTTCTTTATAAGCTTTGTCATGAAATTAGAGCTTATTATATTTCCTGAATTCCCTGCAATACCCTTTAATTTGACTTCCTTTCCTTCTGAAAAAAATTCAAGGAAAGTTCTTGAAAATTAAAAGCTATTGTCCCCAAATATTGTAACCATTGTACTCCTAGTACAACATCAGCACCTCCCATAGGAATGGAAAGCATTGTACTATTCAATACATATTCCCCCATGGTTAGCTTGATACTATGGCATTTTATAAAGCAATTTATAGTTCCTCCATTTGCAACCATAACTAGACATTCTGGTGCTGGGTATAGAAAACAATTCAATTCCTTGGCTACCTTACAAAGAATAAAATTATGGGTGCTACTTAAATCAATCAATACTATTACCTTTTTCTTCTTTATATTTCCTTCTATCTTGAGAGTTTGAGTGGTAATTCCTGACAATGCATTACACGATATAGTCGGACTCATTTATTCCTCTTCTAGGGTTGGTTCCTGGTGTATATCCTCTTCTTTTGAAGATTCTTGTTAATTTTCTTCTTCCTCTTCACAATCTATGTAAAATAATTTCTTCTCAGCACACTTATGACCTTTAGTGTATTTGCTATCACAACTGTAGCAAAGCCCTTTTGCTCTTTTTTCTTCCAACTGTTGTGGTGTCAACCTTGTAGGTTGTGGAAATCTAGAGTAGCAACACTTTCATCTTTATAGAAGTGAGTGGTAGGCTTCCTTGTTGCGATAATTTTACATTCAATTTTTCTTGCCAACCTGAATGCCTTCTCAAATGAATCAGTTTCCAAAACGCAAACTTCATGTTGGATGCTATCCTTTAAGGTACCTATGAAGATATCAAACATGTGTTCCTCTGGAATATCAGTTACCCTTATATTCACTTTTTGGAAGTCCTCAATGTGCTCCCCCACTGAACACTTTTGTTTGAGATTTATCAATTGGCTAAAGAAAGTGTTTCTCTTTGTATCCTCATAATGTGCTATTATTTCCTTCATAAAAATTGACCAAGTGACAATTTTTTTACCGGAGCAAAGCCATCGATACCATACAAATGTATTTTGTTCTAAATGTAAAGTTTCAATGCGTACCTTTTGTGTGTTTTGCACATTATTGAGATCAAAGTATTGCTCCATCTGTAATATCCATGTTACAGGATCCTTTCCATCAAACTTCATCATATCCATTTTTGGAATATGGTGGTTCTTCCCTCCAACATTAGAGTTTATGAAATCATGATTAACATTTATTTTGTTCTCATCATGAGTTTCCTCTACTATCTTTTCACCATTAGGAAACATTTCTTGTATCAACTTTGTCAAACCTTCCATGCCTGCTTTTAGATCATTCTTCATGTTTTCCATCTTAGCTTCCATGTCATCCATCTTAGATTCCATGCCAGCTTCCATGCCATCCATCTTAGCTTCCATGCCATTCTTAAAACCATCCATCTTAGATTCCATGCCTTTCTTCAAACCATCCATCTTAGTTTCCACGCCTTTCTTCAAAACTTCCATGTCATTTTTTGTTGCTCTTTGCGAGAGCAAAATTTGTTGCACTTGCTCTTGTAATTTTGATATGTCATGTTGCCATTCTTCATCTTCATAAGTCATAGTAGAGCCTTCTAAAATCTTAATGGGTGTTGAATTATTTTTAGGGGCCATTTGAGAATCCAATACTGATATCTATTCTACAATATGCCTTTGGAATCAATTCAACTTGATTCTTCAAACAAGACTTATGCAATTCGGAAAACAAATACACACCTTTTACTTGCTTTTGAGGAGCTCGATATTGAAATTGATTTATCTCTATAATTGCAAATCCTCAATATCTAAAATTCAGCCCTATAATAGTCCTCTGAAGCTTATTTCAAATGCCAGAATTCTGAATTGATTTGGATTCTTCAAGGAAAAGTTATGCCCAATCTCCCACAATGACCTAATTATGGATTGGTTCAGTAGAGCGAACTAGTATGACTTGCCACGTGTCACTATTTTCTCCTTTGGCTCTAAAATTTATAGACAGGAAACTCCATTCCATGTACTTCCCGTCACTTTTTACAGAATTCCAATCCGATGCTTAGAGAGAGACTTTTGAAGATTTTCCCACGATCCCCTCTTTGAGATGAAATTCAAGAGCCTGAAAAAAAAACCTAACTTCCACAGATCATATCTCTGAAAATATTGCGAAACAAGCTCTGAAATTTTGCGACGATGTTCCTCAGGATTTTAGCTTCGTTCTCTAAACATTTCATCTTTTGAACCTTCATAGAAAAAAATTTATAGCAAAAATTCCGTGATGACCTTTTTAAGTGAAATTTAGGAGCCTACAAAAAGCCCTAACTTCCACAGATCGTATCGCCGAAAATATTGCGAACCAAGATCTGAAATTTTGCGACGATGTTCCTCATGATTTCTTCTTCGCACTCTAAATATTTTATCTTCTGAACCTTCGTAGAAAAAAAATTATAGTGAAAATTCCACGATGACCTATTTGGAGCAGTGAAACCCTAGAATCCAAAGCTCTGGTACCAAATGTTGTGAAACTAGCTCCAAAAATAGAAGAAAATAGATATCAATGCCTTAGAAATAAGCCACTTCGAGGGGGAAACATCCAATACATTACATTAATGAACAATTCTTGGATGATACAAATTAAAAAACCTCCTTTCTATATATAGGTGTCCATGGGGCCACAATGTAATTCTAGTGGGGCCACAATGTAATCCTAGCCGACCTAACATTAATAATTTAAGGGCACAATAATAACAATATGGGGGTTACAAGGGTACAATAATAAAAAAAAGGGGGTTACACTAACAACAATAAGGGACTATACTTGTAATATAGGGACCTAACACTAGGAGAGGTCGTGATTATCTTTATGTAGTTGTGGATATGTTCAACAAAATGTGTATTTTGATGCCTTGTAAAATGAAGGTTACAACCAAATAGACTACTCAATTGTTCTTTTAGAATTTATGGGTGCATTTTGGCTAGTGATTGAGATTCTCTCTTTGTCAAGAACTTTTGGTCAAGCTTGTGGGGACTCATGGAAACCAAATTGAAAAATAGAACAACATTCCATCCGAAAACTAATGGCCAAACTGAGGTGGTGAATAGAATGGTGATACATATTCTTCTTGGTTATTGCAACAAGAATCCTAAGTTGTGGGGTGACCATTTGCATTATATTCAACACGCTTACAACCAAACCAAGAATTCATCGACTCAAACGTCTCCATTTGAGGCATGCTTGGGATACTTTCCCAAATATTATTTATATTATATTTGGGAAATATGTTGTTATTGATGGACATAGTGACATAGATAAGGCCAAAATATTCATTGAAAAAGTTCAATTTCTACATCAAACAATTCAAAAATATTTTTGAAAGAGTTAATCCAAGTACAATACAAGAGATGATAAGAATCGTGTGGATTACAGTTTCCAAGTCGGTGACAAAGTTTGGCTTCACATTAGCAAAGAGAGACTCCAATGATAACATTAAAAAATGAAAACAATTTGATATGGTCCATTCAATATTTTGGAAAATATTGGTAATAATGCCTTCAGATTGGATTTGCCTTCATATATGAAAATTTATGCAATTTTTAATGTTGAGAATTTAAGGTTGTATAAGACTCCTTTGATCGAAGATCAAGGAGAGAATGTTCAGATTCCTTCAATTGAATATTTATCTCTTGAATATATTGAAGAATTACAACAACACACCATCCTTGAAAGGAAAACAAGGACTTAAAAACGACGTAATGTGGAGTACCTTTGTGTGGGTTTGAAAGGAACAAATCCAAGAAAACCCAAATGTATTGAAATTGGAAGGGTGAGGGAATTGTACCCTCATCTATTTTTTAACTGAAAGTGATATTTTGGAGTTCCAAAAGCTTCTAGTAGGGAGGATTTATCTAATGGATCAGTAAAATGCTCAAAATTCAAGTGCTCTAAATGACTCGAAATCGACGCCAAAAAAAATATGTCATTTCCCTGAATACAATGAAACTCCAAACCGATATTGTATGCTCTTGATATCGTGTTATGGTCAATTTTCAAAACAACTAAAATTTTAAAAGTTGAAGTTGCATGTAGCCCATTCAACAATTTTTACACTGACTAGGTAATGACTGGGAAGGGTGACCATATTCGTATGGGCCAATGGTTTGATGATATGTGTCACCTATAGGTTAGTACAAATACTTTGGTTGTGATTGGTTTATGGGTCTTTGTGTTGGTGCAATGAGGGAGATTTGTATGGGACAATGGTTGGCAACCACGTGGCCTCCTCTTATTGCTGTAAAATTTTGTATATAGGTCAAACATAACTCTAGGTGAATCAAATACATGACCTACCAATTGGAAGCATAATTCTCCACCATTCTTCCACACATGTTCCTTGTTATACATAGGATTCGGGTCAAATTTCATTTTTATTCCATTATGCATTGGGTGTCGGGGTACGGGGTTAACCCCAACCCCAACACCACGATTCAACAACCATAACATAGTTCACGTATGGTTCTAACTGGTGGCACAAACCATATGTTAAAATGTCACGTTTAATAATATATGTGTAGTTATTGTTTGGAGATATGGTAGGGAATGGAACCTGCCTTGGGCAATATTCTGTAAATCTAACTAAAAACATAAACCATGACATCAGACAATCATACCACAGTTGATATGTGGTTTTTCCTCCCAGAAAAAAATCGAACCTAAGCATAGCATGACCAATTCTGAAGTGGGGCTTGGTTAATGGTATGGCGCGAAAAATTCAAACTTAATCTCTGGTGGGAATGAACCTAGCCATGAATCCAACCATGTTCTATGCCTGGTAAGGTTCTGGCGGGAAGTTTGAGCCAACCAGATGCGACGACATATATTGCGGTAAGTGGCCCACTATGATTGGTTCATTCATAGCAAATTAAACAGTTTGAAAATTTGGACCCGAACCGACATGAATCTGACCGGAGCAAGGAAAATTTTTCGCTCCACGTAGCCACAAAAGGTGGAGATTTTAGGATGGATTGCAGGTGGGTGCGAATTGGAGGACAAATAGTAGGAAAACTTCTCTGGAGCATAACTTAGTCATTGACCTTTTTGAGTGCAAAAAGAGCCCAACTAGGGGTTTTTTCTTATTCTGGAGCATTAGAGACATTATCTTTTCATTTTGAGTACTTCAAAGGAGTGTAAACACTTATTTTTGAGCATAATAAAAGAGGCCCTACATTGGAAGGTAGACCAGGAGATGTATCCCAAGAGGGGTAAACTCCTTCATCATTTGTTGTCTTGTGTTTTCTGTTATGGTACTATTGTCTCTATTATTTTCTACAAAACTGAGATAAAAATCATGTTTATGTGTTAATATAACTTACATAATTTCATAAAAACCTTAAACATTTCACTTGCAATTTTCATCAAAAACCTTCAAGTTTACATATACAAATCACCAATTCTAGCAGATCAAGAAGATTCTAAATTTAAAAGGCCAAATCACAAGGACCCATTCTTGAGACCTAAATCATGTATGGAATATGAGAACTGACTAATCTTGATTAATTCTAATGGAAACTTGTTATATTGGATTGAAACTGTTTGTGCTCAACCTAGTCTCCTAAATTGATTTCATTTAATTGTCAACCAGGGTTGGTAAACTGCTGAAGTGAGGTGCACTGTATGTGCCTAGGTGTTTGTTTCTTACTGTGTTGTGTTTAGTGTTTTATGATGTTTTTGGTCTTTTGATGGTTTTATGTTCACAAGGAAAAGAACTAAATGCTGGTGGAAAGAAGCTACTGGTTAAAAACAGAGTGAAGCCTAATTTGTTGATGACAAATGACAAATGCAAATGCAAATACTGAAACAGAATCAAACCTAAACTATGACTAAGCAGAATACAAAGCTTGATAATGACTTCAAGAAAATGAATCAAAACATAAAATTAACTTGTCCAATTCTTTCATTAAAGGTATTTTGGGAGAGCTTGAGAAACGGTCAGCTAAGTATACAAATTCTCCTAACTAAACAATTAAACAATCAGCTTATAATGATACAACATTTTATCCATGATTAAAGATTTGTTGAAACATATTTGGAGAAAAACATTGTTAACATCATAAGATCTCTACTCTAATACTGGCTCCTAATTCTATTCTGCAACTTAGTTTAACATCACTAAACCTTATTCAAAAGTTATGGATTTCTTTTTAAAGTAGTCTTTTGAGGAAAGGCTTTATTTATGAAGTGGTAAAGAAGTTGCAAAAGTACTTCAGGCCTTGGAATCATACTGTCTTCTGTTCATATGGTTATGAGTCAATTATAGATTTCGAACAAAAGAGATTTTGTAAATAATGAAGGCCGTATTGTTTAAGTTTAACAACTAATGTAATCTAATATGCAATGGATGACAACTAAATGTGGAATGTAAATACAATGAGTTAAGCTAAAACTGAACTAAGTTGTTACTAGTCTACAATAAACAGTGCTGAACTAACAAGCCATTATCAAACTTAAAACAAAATAACAGAGCATGAATTGAATGAAATTTGACTCTGGAGTACCCTAACTAAGTTATCATGCATTAATCTATGGGATTCTACAGCCTGTTTTGTCCATCATGAATGGTATTTTGGAAGAGCTTGCTAGAACAATCTTGGCTGTACAATTCAGTGCAAATGCAAACATAAAGACTGAAATCAATTTAAAAACTAAGACATCACAGCTATCTCCTACCCATCATTATGATATTTTGGAAGAGAGTTTTAAGAGTAAGATCAGCTATGCTACTTAGTGCAAACAAACAACTGAAACATTCAGTATCACAGTCATGCCTTAGACATCATAAGGATTTTTTGGAAGATTTTGCTTAGTATAAGTTCAACTGTGATAGTGAACAAAAGAAATTACAATTAAATCCTACAACACTATAGCCATTTCCCATTCATTATCATGATCTTTTGGAAGAGTTTCTTCTTTTGGAAGAGTTCTTAGAACAAGTATAACTATAGTGGCTAATGAAATTAACTACGAACTCAAACTTCAAAAACGTAAAAAAAACTAAGATACTTATCTAAATTACGAAAGTAAAGCCGTGCAGGAGGCAGGGGCCCTCTACCACCAGACGGAATCTAACTCAAAATCAACTCAACGCGTTCAAAGCAATGCTGTCTTCTTCATTAAAGGAAAATAACTTGAAACAGAGTATTCTCGGTCTTCAAAAATATAGCAGTCAATACATGAAATCTAAGCAAAATCTAGATCTTGTCTCTCGGTTTCCCGAGTGCTTTTATAACAAATCTACATAACAGAACTTGCAACAATACGGGGATCATTGTCTTTCCTTATCAAAATCGTACTAGGACTCTAAAGATGGCAGCGTAAAGGGACAAAGGACATCTGGACTAGGACATTCCTATTAGAAGTCTGCCTCCTTGAATGAGTTCCCACGTACCAAAACCACGTCCAGAATTCGGTTCATTCTTCATGGTGAGCAACGAACGATGAGGACATAATGTGGAATATACCCATGTGTGGCTTTTCCTAAGAGGACACCTGGAACATGCTTGAACGTGAAGACAACTGCAGAATTTCCGGTTAGCTATGGAATGTCTGCATTCTGCAACTAGTTTCGGTCAAAATTCATTACAATGACAAAATCACAAAACTTAGCAAGTTAGCCATGTTAATCATTCTAAAAGTAATTTTAACTAATTTCATTGATCATTTGGTTCTGGGATAACAATGGACAAAGGAAAATGAGGTAAAGTAAGATGAAATAAAGCACAATCTTGGGGCTCAACATACCCCCACTGCTGACTTCTCTCATGTCCCCATGCAACTTATTCCATAAACTCAGAGACTTCTGCAAGAACATCCAACCCTCTCCTTCTTCTTTGCTTGGAAGTTAAAGGTCTTCTGGGTTTTCTGATGACTAGTTTGAACCTTAAGTTGATAAGTGCCCTGATTAGCTTCTTGTTCCTCTTTTTCAACTTTTCATTAGCCTTTTCCACTTTGTCCATTTGTAGAGATAAGGTTGAGTTCATACTGGTTTTTAGTTTGACTTGTTCCTTCAGAATATCATTCTCAGTTTTGATATGTCTATTAAGTACTTCCAGCTCATACCTATCCCTTCTTAACACATCTATTTCGGACAATGGAGGACTAGGGGTTCTATCTCTACTCTCTGAAGCTTTCCTTTCCAATGTTTCAACATAGTCATAAACTTCTTGCTGAGCAGGGTCAATTTCAGGGGTTTCTTCATTAAAATCTTCTTCAACATCTTCTTCAATAGATGTTTCCTCAGCTTCTATATTTATCACACCTGTTTGTTTGATCTGTGTTTTCCTTAGTTTCCGCCTGAGTCTATGCCTTCTTCTTGGCTGGGATGATCCCTCTCCTTTTTCTATGGCAGATTTTCTGATTACCCTCTCTTTCTTAAGTTGTCTCTTAATCTGAGTCAACTTCTCAGAGATTATTTCTTCACTACTTTCCTGTACTGTTTTGTCAATTTCAATTTTAGAGGCTCTCCATTTTTTGCTTCTCTTTGTAGGCTGATGTTCAGGTGAAGGCTCTTTTGGTTCCTCAAAGTGATTTCTTACCAAGAAATTATCCCAAGTATCTTTTGTTTTGGCTAAATGGTGTTCAATTAAAATCTTAACCAAGCCATGATGGTATAGAGTTGTCTCTAGGAATTGGACTCTCCTTTGAACACCAGAAGCCATATTTTTTAAACTTTGAAGCAAAAAATAGGGAAAATTTAACTCTTCCTCCAGAAAATGCATTATCAACCTAATATGGTAAACATAAAATGTGCCATATCTACCTTCACAAGTGATAAATTTTTGTAGAATAAGCAATATGTTTCTCCATTTATTTTTTTAATGCAGAACTTGGAATTCCCTTTTTAAACACAGTGACATCCATACCTGGTGATTTTAGGATTTGCTCCCATGATTCATTATGAAATTCTCTGTTTTTAAACC
>CM076572.1:435797982-435878236 GCA_034641835.2 Pinus albicaulis | reverse complement strand
TTTCTCCATGTCTAAGCAATCTTGTTGCTTCTGCAATAAAAACCTCTGTGACAGTGAATTTAACATCTCCAACTTCAACCTCGGCTCCTTTAAATGACCTTGCAAATGTTTTAGTGACTTTTTTGTGGAAGCCATTAAATTTCTCAAGAAATTGTAGCCATCCTGCCTGTTGCAACATTTCTCTACTTTAAGGGTATCCTTCCAGGTATTTTGTGCCCACTGGTTCAGTTCTTACAATGAGGCCCATAATTCCCTTTTCAATCTTCAGATTAGTACTCTTTCTGCTCACGGAAACAATAACTTCAACCTTCAAACTGATATACCTCTGGTTCACGGTGACAGTGCTTCAATCTTCAAACTGATATATCTCTGCTTCTCGGTGAGAATGGCTTCAAATTCCACACTGATATATCTCTGCTTCACGGTGACAATGGCTTCAAATTCCACACTGATATACTTCTGCTTCACGGTGATAGTGCTTCAATCTCTGCTCACGGTGATAGTGGTTTGATATTTCAAACTGATATACCTCTACTCACGGTGATAGAGATATCTCTGTTTTGCGGAATGAAATGATGAAGGGTTGGCTACGGAATGAAGTGATAGGAAGTAGTTACGGAACAAGTTAATGAAGTGAGGTGAAGAAAACAAATCAATGAGTGAAAAGACTGCGGAGATTTTTACAACGGATTAAAAAATCATCATTAAATGATTTGGCTGGGTGACGTGAGGAAATCAAACACTTCAGCCTTTTTAACCGCTTAAATGTTGGTCGGGTATAGAATTTGAAATGAAATATTTTTATCCAAAGTTTTGCGGAGGATATATTTGGTATGATCAATAAAAATAATCAAAACAACTTTTTAGAATGATTCATAACTAGACTATACTAAAGTTTTTATGAAATGTCATTATAACCAAAACTTTTTACCTTTGCTTTTCATTTGCTTTTTGTGGTCTTTGTATACTTTGTTCTCCTCTGGAAGAGTCTTCATAATCCTTCTTGATTCTTCTTATTCATGGATATACTGGATCATCTTGTTGCAATTCAAATGTTTGTTGATCAGTGCCTTCAGGATCTGTAGCTGCAGAATGACTGTCTGGCTGCGGAAAGTCTGATTAGCTGCAGAATATCTGTTTAGCTGCAAAATGTACCTGTAGAGAATTTTAATCATGGAATGGAGTGGTTTGGAATATACATAGAATATTTTATGGAATGAGTGAAGATAGGTGATGAAACATGGTATAATGGAATATGTATGAAGTGAATGATGAAATGGGATGGATTCAATTTATGAAATGGAGTGGAAGAATATAAGAAATGGCCTGCAATCCATGACATGTGTTATTCATTTTGCAGAAAAACATCAAACTTTAAATTTTGATATGGAAATGGGGTGGATGAAGTATGGAATGAGATGAATGAAATATGGAATGAAGTGAAGTATGAATGAATGAATGAAATGGAGTATGGATGGATAAGTGAATGGAATGAAATGAAATTGGATGGATCATAAGTGCAATGGATCTGAACTTATGATTTTGTAACAGCTGCTTGCAAAAAAAAAATGGAAAAGTTAGAGTGTCAGAAAGAATCTGATTTTCACCCTATATTTTATGTATAAACATGCCAATCAATGATTGGTTTTCATGTTTATACCTTCTTCTTTTTTCTTTTTTCTTTTTTTTCAAAGAAATGCTTTAGAAAATTTAATCAATTTGATGAAGAAGAAAGATTCTTCTTCATTAACTTCACATCATTGTTTTCTTGGAACTTCTTGACAAATTCTTCTCTTGAGAGTGGTTTGTGATACAGCTTCAATCTATGACCATTCACAAGAAAAGTGACCTCTTCTTCATCTATTGTCCTGATTTTTACTTCTCCATTGTCAAAAATTTCAACAATTTCATATGGCCCTAGCCAATGTGTTTGAAATTTACCTTGAAAATCCTTGAATTTTGAATCAAACAAGAGAGCCTAATCACCTTCTTTGAATTTCTTCTCTTTGATGTACTTATCATGCCATCTAGTCCTTTGCTGTTGGACTAGACTTGTTTTCTGAACTGCATCTTGTCTGATCTCATCCAATTCATTAATCTGCTCCAATCTATGCTTTTGTGCCTCCGTTAAATCAAGTACTAGCTGAACTGCCATCTTGAAAGTTTGAATCTGAAACTCTATGGGAAACAAAACTTGATTTCCATAAACAAGTTCATAAGGAGTATGGCATGTTGTGTTTCTCCATGTAGTTCTATAGGCCCACAAGGCTTTAGGAAGCCTATCTACCCAATCTCTTCTATGTAAATGAACAGTCTTTGTTAATATTCCTTCAATGACCTTATTAGTAGATTCCACTTGACCATTTACTTGTGGATGATAAGGAGTAGATTTTCTATGCCTGATTTTGTACCTCTCCATCATTTTTTCCACTAGCCTTGATGTAAATTGAGCTCCTTGATCTGTAACAATTTCCCTTGGGACACCAAAACGAGTAAAAATATCCTAAAAAAGAAAAGTAACTACAGATGCTTCATTAGCAAAAAGTAATGGCTTGGCTTCTACCCATTTGGTAACATAATCAGTGCAAACTAATATATATCTCTTTTGTCTTGATGGAGGACTAATGGGTCCTACAAAATCCAAAGCCCATTTTTCAAAAGGTTCAATATGTACCTGAGGTTGTAATGGCATCTCACCTGAAGGAGAAGGTTTCCCTACCCTTTGGCAACTGTCACACCTTTTGACATACTCTTTAGCATCTTTAAACAAGGATGGCCAATAATATCCTAAATGAAGGATCTTATAAGTTGTCCTCTTATCAGCAAAGTGTCCGCCACAAGGTTCATCATGACATGCTTTGAGAATCTCAGGCATCTCATCTTCACGAACACATCTCCTAATGATCAAATCTGGACCTGTCTTGTACAACTCATTAGCAACCCATGAATATTTTGCACTATCATAAATGATTTTTATTTTATCCCTTGCATTCATTATTGAAGGAAATTTTCCTGAAACTAAATAATTAGCAATATCAGCAAACCATGGAGTTTGAGTAGAAATTGCAAAAAGATATTCATCAGGAAATTGATCTTCAACGGGAGTGTCATCTTTGATATTTTGGAGTCTAGATAGGAAATCAGCTACTGTGTTTTGTTTTCCAGGCCTATCTAGAATGGTGATGTTGAATTCTTGTAAGAGAAATAACCATCTTATAACTCTGCCATTAGTGATTGATTTGTTCATTAAATATCTAATTGCAGAATGATCAGTGTGAAAAAAAGTTTCATAGCTTGTTATATAGTGTCTAAATTTGTTTATGGCATGAACAACAGCTAAAAACTCTTTTTCAGTTACAGTATAGTTTAACTCTGCAGGAGTCAAATTTTTATTGGTATAGTAGATGGCATAAGGAATCAGGTCTTTTTGTCCCAATACTGCTCCTAGAGCTGTATCAGAAGCATCTGTTGAGATATGAAAAGGTAACTTCCAGTTAGGTCCCCTTAAAATAGGTGCTTCAGAAATTTTGGTTTTCAGGGTCTCAAAGGCTAACTGGCAATCAGAATTCCACTTGAATTCACAGTCTTTGGTAAGCAATTTGAACAGTGGAGATGCTATCTTGGTGAATTTTTCTATAAACCTCCGATAATATCCTGTAAATCCTAGAAAAATCCTAACATCTTTTTGACAACATGGAATAGATAAGTTAGAGACGACTTCAACTTTTGACTCATCAACTCTAATCCCATCCCCTGAAATGTGATGCCCCAAAACACTACCTTCAGTAAACATCATGAAACATTTCTCATGACTAAGTGAAAGATTTGCTTCCTGACATCTCTTTAAAACTTTTTCCAAGTTTGCTAAAGCTTCTTCAAAAGTGTTTCCATAAACTGTGAAATCATCCATGTATACCTCTACACAATCATGTATTAGATCTGAAAAAATTCCTAATACTGCCCTTTGGAATGTTGCAGGTGCATTGCATAATCCAAATGGCAATACTCGGTAATCATAGGTACCCCAAGGACAGGTAAATGTGGTTTTGTCTTGATCTTCAAGTGCTACTTGGATTTGATTGTAACTACTAAACCCATCTAGGAATGAGAAGTACCTTTTGCCAGCTAATGTATCTAACACTTGATCTATGAAAGGTAAGGGAAAATGGTCTTTAAGAGTAGCTTTGTTTAGTTCCCGGTAGTCAACACATACCCTCCATTTGCCATTTTTATTTGGCACAATTACCAAAGGAGAAACCCACTGACTATCTGAAATAGGATAGATGAAGTTGAAATTTAACAATTTTTGCAATTCTTCTTTAACAATCTCCCTAAGATTTGGATTCATCCGTCTTTGAGGTTGTCTGATTGGTTTGAAATTTTCCTCTATATAGATGTGATGAGTGCAAGTCTTGGGGCTTATCCCTTTCATGTCAGTGTATTCCCATGCATATGCAGAAGAGTGTCTCTGTAATACTTTGACTAACTCTTCTTGTTGAGATTTTTCTAGGTTCTTATTTATGTTCAAAGTTTTGCCTGGAAATATCTCACTTGTAGAGCTGCCAAATTTATCCATAGAATGAAGAGACATCTGCCTTGATGACAAAAACTCAATATTGGATCCCTCTTGAAATGATTCATGTTTGTGTTTTGGAGAGATTCAAAGTTTTCTAGAGTATTCAGAATTTGATTATCTTCACTAATTTCTGAAATTGTGAAGAGAGGTTGTAAATCTTCTTCATCCTCTATCCATTGAGTGTCATCTAAATCTATAATTGTCCTAGCTGGAGGATATAAAGTGAATTTCTTAGTTGAACTACCATCATAGATGTACATATCACCGGATCTACAACTAATAAAAGCATCAGCTGTAGCCAACCAAGGTCTTCCTAATATAACAGGATGTCCTCCTAGATTATTCTTAGGAGTTAGGATCATGAAATCCACAGGGTACTCCCAAGAATCTAGGGACACTGGAATGTCTTCTATTACCCCATCGGGTTTGATCACAGATCTATCTGCTAATTGTAATAGTGTGGGTGTAAAGAGAAGATTAGGAAGTTTCAGTTTATCCATGATTTGTCTACTCATGATATTGATTGTTGCTCCTAAATCAATGAGTGTGTTTTGGATTTCAATTCCATTGATGTGAATTTTAACAACTGGATTTCCTGGGTCAAGATACTTTGGAATAGCAAACTTGCCCATCATAATGTCTGCTATTTTTCCTGCCAGTTGAATTTTCTTTGTTTCTCTTATTCTTTTTCTTGTTTTCTTCATACTCAACTCCTTTATTGTTTTAGCTAAAATTGGAATTTCCTTGATGGCTTGTAATAATGGAATTTTAATGCAAACATTTCTCAGCTCATCTAGGAAATCATAATTAGGCACCATAATTTGTTTTTTTACACCTCTATCAATTTGTAATCTTTCTGGAAAGGGAGGTATAGAAGTAGATGTGGATGGTTGCTCTAATACAGGAGTTGAAATTATTGGATCTTTTTGCTTTAATTTTTAATTGTTTGGGTCTTGAAAAGATGTGTCTTCCTCAAGACTTTTATTCACCCGTAGAGAGTCTTCCTCAGAGTTATCTTGTTCTTGTATGATCACAGAAGGTTTCCTATTTTCAAGTATTCTTCCAGACCTAAGATGAACATCACTAAGGTCTAAAGGAGTAGTTAAATAAGTTGGAAACTGTTGGCCTTCTATCATGTATGTGTTCTGAGGATTTTTATTATTGGGGTTTTGTATGGGTTGAGCAAACAATTGATTTGATTTTTGAGGGAATGGTAATGGAAGTGGTTGATTTTGATGTGGTAGGTTCTGATGATGTTGTTGAGGATTTTTTTACAAATTTTGTTGAGGATTTTGAGGATAAAAATGTGGGTATGGTGGATAGGATGGTGGATACTGATAATACTGAGAGTATCTTCCAAAGGGATTTTGTGCTCCTTGTGCCCAAGCTTGAGATTGATTTTGAAATTGAGGCCAAGGTTGCTGCCAAGAATTCCAAGGTGGAGGTTGATTATACATTTGATCATGGAATCCTTGTGTTTGAGGTCCCTGCCAAGGTCTTCTAGAGACAAAATTAAGAGATTCTGTGGAATCTGTAGGAGTTTCCTCTTGAAAGACAGCTTTGAGACCAGGAAGAGAAGGACAATTCTTGGTCTCATGTCTTTCAGAACAAATGACACAGGTCTCTACAACTTTTACATCCAATGGACACTCTCTCAAGGCATGTTTCTTTCTACATTTGGGACAAAATATTGCCAAGGCATCAGATTCAGCTTTTTGCTTGTTTTGTATCTTAAGGGTGTCTATTTGTTCACTAAGACTCCCTAAGATGTCAGATTTAAAATCATCAAGCATATGTCCTATTTATGATCTACTTACTGTCCCAGAAGCAGACTTACTTGCCCTTGCAAGAGCAGGATCTCTTGGACCTTTGACAGTTTTAGATTTCCCTCTTGAAAGGTTGATACATAACTCGGATATTTCAGGTAATGTGAGCTGTGATATATCCCCTTTTCCCATCATGTTAAGGATATCCAACCATTCATCCCTAATTTTTTTCAACAAAAGAGCTTTTAAGGTGTCTTGATCTAAGTTTTCCATTTTTGCTCTTTTGATGTTGTAATAAAATCTCTCCAACAAATCTTCCAAGTTTTCATCTTCTTTTTGTAACATCTTAAACACTTCTTCCTTATGATTGACCGGCATACAATAATCCAAATACCTCTCTAGAAATGCTTGTTTCATGTCTTCCCATGTCCTAATAGAACTATTGATCAAACTCATAAACCACTTCAATGTTGCTCCTTTCAATGTTGAAGGAAATAGTTTAAGTTTTTGAGCATCTTGTAAGTAGTCATAAGTTCTACACGGGACTTCAAATTCAAATAGGAAGGTTTCAGGATCTTCAGTTTTAAGTCCATAGAAGTTTGGAAGGACAGAGGGTGAAATGTTTTTCATGGTTGTATTGGTTTCTTCATCAATTATAGGGAACCCAAAAGAGCTTCCTATTTCTCTTCTACCTCTTCCTCCATCTGCACCTCTACCTCCTTCTCCTCTACCTCCTTCTCCTCCACCTCTACCTCTACCTCCAAATAATGTGTGTTCTCCATTAAAGACTCCTCCTCCCCCTTCTTCTACCATGGTTGACTCTCCTGTGGAAGTGGAAAAGTTTGTGTCCCTAACAGTAGTCTTTAGATATTCTTCTAAGGCAGGTTCAGTGGATGAAGTGGAAGGTTTTTCTAATGGAATATCTGATCTTAGGTCTTCTAGAAGTTCAGGATCAGTAAAGGATGGAATGTGGGTCTGAGTTGAAGGTGTACTAGCTCTTGGTCTAGGTGAAACAAGTGGTGTTCTAGGAATCAAACTTCTGTTTCTGCTGCTTATGAATCTACCCCTTGAGTCTCTCTCTCTACGCATATAATTTTTTTTGGGAATTAAGAAACAAAGGTTACCTAGTTTTCACTTCCCCGGCAACGGTGCCAAAATGTTTGTGCTCAACCTAGTCTCCTAAATTGATTTCATTTAATTGTCAACTAGGGTTGGTAAACTGTTGAAGTGAAGTGCACTGTATGTGCCTAAGTGTTTGTTTCTTAACGCGTTGTGTCTAGTGTTTTATGATGTTTTTGGTCTTTTGATGGTTTTATGTTTACAAGGAAAAGAACTAGATGCTAGTGGAAAAAAAAGCTACTGGTTAAAAACAGAGTGGAGCCTAATTTGTTGATGACAAATGACAAATGCAAATGCAAATACTGAAACAGAATCAAACCAAAACTATGACTAAGCAGAATACAAAGCTTGATAATGACTTCAAGAAAATGAATCAAAACATAAACTTAACTTGTCCAATTCTTTCATTAAAGGTATTTTGGGAGAGCTTGAGAAACGGTCAGCTACGTATACAAATTCTCCTAACTAAACAATTAAACAATCAGCTTATAATGATATAACATTTTATCCATGATTAAAGATTTGTTGAAACATATTTGGAGAAAAACATTGTTAACATCCTAATATCTCTACTCTAATACTGGCTCCTAATTCTATTCTGCAACTTAGTTTAACATCACTAAACCTTATTCAAAAGTTATGGATTTCTTTTTAAAGTAGTCTTTTGAGGAAAGGCTTTATTTATGAAGTGGTAAAGAAGTTGCAAAAGTACTTCAGGCCTTGGAATCATACTGTCTTCTGTTCATATGGTTATGAGTCAATTATAGATTTCGAACAAAAGAGATTTTGTAAATAATGAAGGCCGTATTGTTTAAGTTTAACAACTAATGTAATCTAATATGCAATGGATGACAACTAAATGTGGAATGTAAATACAATGAGTTAAGCTAAAACTGAACTAAGTTGTTACTAGTCTACAATAAACAGTGCTGAACTAACAAGCCATTATCAAACTTAAAACAAAATAACAGAGCATGAATTGAATGCAATTTGACTCTAGAGTACCCTAACTATGTTGTCATGCAATTAATCTATGGGATTCTATAGCCTATTTTGTCCATCATGAATGGTATTTTTGAAGAGCTTGTTAGAACAATCCTGGCTGTACAATTCAGTGCAAATGCAAACATAAAGACTGAAAGCAATTTAAAAACTAAGACATCACAGCGATCTCCTACCCATTATTATGATATTTTGGAAGAGCGTTTTAAGAGTAAGATCAGCTATACTACTTAGTGTAAAAAAACAACTGGAACATTCATTATCACAGTCATGCCTTAGACATCATAAGGATTTTTTGGAAGAGTTTACTAGAATAAGTTCAACTGTGATAATGAACAAAAGAAATTACAAATAAAACCTACAACACTACAGCCATTTCCCATTCATTATCATGATCTTTTGGAAGAGTTTAGAACAAGTATATAATAGGCACATGAAATTAACTATGAACTCAAATTCAAAAACGTAAAACAACTAAGATACTTATCTAAATTACGAAAGTAAAGCTGCACAGAGGTGGCTCCCCAATACTGTACTAATTCAACTCAAAAATCAACTCAACGCGTTCAAAACAATAGTATTTTCTATTAAATGAAATAACTTTAAAACAGAAATATTCTCTTGCCTTTCAACATAGCAACAATACATGAAATCTAAGCACCTGTCACCAATTTTGTGTGTGTATCGTTTTATAGAAGGATCATATAACAATAACTTGCATTAACACGGATTGTATTTCTTATCAAAATCGTATTTAGACTTAATCATGGCGTTTAAAGAGACAAAGATGTCCGGACTTAGACAAATTTTATTAGAAGATCGAAGCTCCTTGAATGAGTTCCCACGTACCAAAACCACGTCCATAATTCAGTTCATTCTTCATGGTGAGCAACGAACGATGAGGACATAATGTGGAATATACCCATGTGTGGCTTTTCCTGAGAGGACACCTAGAACATGCTTGAACGTGAAGATAGCTGCAGAATTTCCAGTTAGCTACGGAATGTCTGCATTCTACAGCTAGTTTCAGTCAAAATGCATTACAATGACAAAATCACAAAACTTAGCAAGTTAGCCATGTTAATCATTCTAAAAGTAATTTTAACTAATTTCATTGATCATTTGGGTCTAGGATAACAATGGACAAAGGAAAATGAGGTAAAGTAAGATGAAAGAAAGCACAATCTTGGGGCTCAACAGAAATGACTCAAACATTTTTTGGAAATTGAAAGTAATGTAACTACATTTATATGTGTACACACACACACACACATATACATTCTTATTAGTGTTTATATTATAACAATTGTTCATTTGATTCAACAGTAGGGTAGTTTTTGAACCATTTCATTTGCGAAGGTCAGCATGGATCTATGGATGAATTCAGGTTTTCATCAATCGTAAAGTAGTATTAGTGGGTATGTAATTTACACGACACCTTAAAACATATCCATATACACATATATGGAACCAACCTCCTACCTTTCTCTCTATGACTCGAGTTCCATTTACCTTTATTCCCTACCAATTTTTCTGAATTCTTGACTAATCAAAATAATAAGACCTATAATTAACTCTAATGAACTTCCCTTAGTCGATACACATTATAAAAACGTTGAAACCAAATGTGAATTCGATCTCTACGAAATTCATAATTGGGCATATAAAAATTTTGAAGATGCCAGTGATGAATTTTTCTTCTAGGAGTCAATGTTGCCCCAATTTCGTTTTTGCCAAACCCACCATTTCCTTACATTCATCACCTAGTCCGAGAGTCGCTATTTATCTAGCCAGAGAGCCATAGTTTCTAGAGATAATGAATTTTGTTCTGAATAACCCCTGAATCCATTTTCAAGCATTGCAAACCAATCCCCAAGAACTCCTACATCCATTTTCAACTAATTCCCTCATGGAAATTTATCGCAAGCTTACCTTTCAGCAACAAGCACACATTTTTTTATTATTTTTTTCCTAAAAATTTAGAATTACCAACAACCAATCCATCATATTCTTCTGCAATCTTTCCACGGATATCTAGGAAAGTGATTTCTACGGTTTTTTGTCTCTCAGGGTATCAAACTGATCAATGGGTAAATGAATTCATCCTTGGATTTATAAAAATATTTTCATTTGGAAATAAGCCCTCAGTTTTGTTTAATTTTAGTCATTTTTTATCAGATGTTATCCATGAACAATTCCTGAAATTAAATGTTGAAGGATCTTTCAAAGATAATTCTATTCTATTTTATCTATTTTTTTATAATCATATAGATAGATTTAAATTCTCATTGCATAAGCTTGATTCACAGGCTAGACCACAATCATTCATTCGTTGTACCTCTATGGTTAGAAAAAACACAGAGGAGTATTCTTTGAGTGATTTTTTTATCCAATTTTTACATATGGAATTATGTCTTTTGAGCAGTGATGCAGTACCTAGAGTCTCCATAGAAATAAAAAGGGTTTTACATATTAGTGAAGAATATAAATTTGGATATTGTTATCTCTATCAAAATTTTGTAGAAATCAGTCTATGGCTATTAACTCCCTCATAAATTTTCATTTTTTTTTCCTATGACAATTTTTTCTTTAGAATTCATTAGGAAGAGAATGAATATGGATGATATACATTTTGTGTCAAGGAAACAGAAAGCTCGGTTCAAATTAAAAGGAACATATTGGTCCAGTTATTGTTAACACCAGAGTAGCAGAGAAGGAAGTAGGCATTCTAATCAAACAAATGAAATTCAAATCAAGTTTTAGTTGGCCTTATCACCCCCTGGGAGTGATTTAAGAGATAAGGTCAGAGAAAAATTCAGCACCTTATGTTCACATAGCCAAGCCAGAGATTGAGAAGATTGCAAATAGGGAAGAATGGGAAGAAAACACTCTGCAAGAAACTGAAGAGAAAACCACCAATCAGACAACATTGGCTACTCCAAGATTGAAAGAAAAAGAATTGAAACAACCAAGAGAGAGTGTGTCACCCACAAGTTCAGGAGTTAAAGAAGTTGGTTTCAATGTTTTCAAAAGGAGGAATTAAATCAATGAAAAAGAGGAGCCATCATAAGGAAAACGTTTAGAAGAACATACTACAATAGTATTCTCAAAAGAGCCTTTATTATCTTTACAACAAGCTATAAAAACAACAATTGATTCACCTATTTCTCTTGTTTCTTCATCTTCAGGAAAACAAAGTATATTTTCCATATTTAGAGAGATGAGCAGAAATAATGAAGCATTGAAATATTCCACTGATACTGAGTTTTGGAAACAATATTCCACTACTCAATAGTAAATTTTATCTACACTAGACCCTGATAAACGGAAATTTCAGTTGCCATTCCTCGAGCTAAATGTACCAGTTCCTAAAAGTGCATATGATTATAAAACTTATGTGTTTTCTTTTGATACCAAGAATATACACCCAATAGATCATATTGATCTTCAGAAACAAGAAAGTGAGATGATTTATTCCACATTGAAAATTTCAATTATGGAACCTTCTAAATTGAAATCCTCCATGAATAATATTCATTCATAACTAAAGTTAGAAAGAATATCTTCCTTATCCATATACCAGAATAAAAGGGCTGGAATATCTTGTGATAAAGCTAGGATTGAACTCTAGTGATGTCAATGTTGTTGAAGAAATAATAAAGAGAATAAATGTAGATATACAAGTGCTCAGAAAGCAGTTGAAACTACCTAAAACAAAACATCTTGAACTAAATAAGTAGGACATCTTAATAAAGAGAAATAAAGCATGTTGAAGATTATTATGGAGCAGAACATCCAAATATAGGAAATGGAGGATGACATGGAAAGGTTGTTAAAATAAAAAGAACAACAAAAAAATGCAAGGAAATCTACAATACAGATAGAGACAGTTAGTGAGGAAACCACAGAAAAATGATCAAAGACCATGGGATATTTATCCCTAAGAAATGTGGAAATAGAAAAAAATAAAAGCAACACTGCAGACAATTGAGGAAAACAAGCTTAAATCAGATACTGCATATATATATGAAATACATAAAAATTTCAAGCTCACTAAACAACTTGAAAAGTATAAATATGAATGACTCACAACACAGAAATTACCTATAGAGAAGGAAAAGATATGGGTTGATCTCAATTAAATTGTAATATAGCTCTGGACATCTATCAAGATTATCTTTGAACAAGAAGAATTGGTAAAAAGAGAGAAGGAAACAATAGCAAAAATTAAAGAAGAGTTGGATCATAAGCCATGGGAAGAAACGAGGATAATCAAAGTGATGAATTCAAGGACTGTGGATGAATTGGAGGAATTAGGAATTAAATATAGGATTGACAAAATCCCAGAAGTCTGAAAAGTTTTGACTAATATAAAAATTATGTTGCAATTAGAAAATAAATTTCAAAACCTAGAAGTGTAGATAAAGAAATTTGATAGGATATTTACCATCTTACATCAAAAGGGACTTTTTCCTCTAAGAGATTATAGTGTCCAATTGACTCCACTAAAAAATTACTAGAATAGATTACATGAAATAGTAGCAAACAGGTCCAAAATTGCTGAAGTAAAAGGAATCATAAGTGATAAAGATTTTATTGAAGTCCTAGAATATGGTTTGTGTATCCAACATGAAATTCAAAATCTCTTTATTACTAGGAAAAATTTTGAACAGTGCACAGAGGTGGATGAAGCATACAAGAAAGTGATTAAATTATCCACTCCAGATGATAAAATATGGGACAAGTAACTTGATATTATCGATTTAAAATTAATGCATCATTTCAGGGTAGCAACACAGATCAAAAGGATCCAATATAGCGAAAGGAGCACAAAGAGTAGAAACATATTTTTTGGAAGTAGTTACCAAGAACACCCTTGAATAGAGTGATGAATATGAAAATCAGTTCCAGAAAGTCTATTTTTATATTATATAAGTTTGATATATCTAAATAATTTTGGATAAGAATGTATTTTGTAAATGATTGTATTAGAATAAGATGTTTTAGAATCACACTCTATAAATACTTTTTAATTCGAAGTAAGAAAGGTTGAACCCTTGTGATAATCCAAATACATTATTGTACTCTTCTGAAAGTTTTTGAAGATAATCAAAGGATTATGACTTTAGTCTTAACAAAATTTGTGTTCATGTGAGTTTTTTGGTATATTTTTCATCATATATTCAAGGTAACATAGGAGCTAGGGTAAGGCTAAGTTAAGTACTAACTTCCCCGAGAGCCCACTACAAATTTATGATCATTATGGAGATTAGCTAATTGAACAGTGTATTTGAATTAGTTCCTCCACACCTTTAAATTTTTTCCTTTTTTCATCTCTTGAATATATATGTTTGGATGTAGAATTATTCTACATGCATATACTATATATGGTGAATTAAGTATTCAATATGAATGTTTAATTATAATCCATCTTCTCCCTTTCCACTTTCAAAATAAATTCAAAGATTGTATGTTGTTATGAATGAAAATCATCCCTTTAAATTTCTCCAAAAAAAATCGAATATACAAGTGTTAAAGGTTAAATGCATTTGCCACCCAATTCAATTAAAACCCTTACTTGGATGCTTTGGCATAGTTATGAAGCCTGGAAATTTCTACAAAGAGACTACTTCCGATTTTCATTTCTTCTCGGGAACGGATTTTGAATTTATTTCCCTGGGACAACGCTTAGACTTACCTCTTAATGGTGAATAATATGTTAGCAAGCTAAAGTATTTTACCTGGAAACTTCACATATTAAATATGGCTTCACGCAAGCATACCAGATCTCATTTAGATTCTCAACTCTTCTATCCATTATCATATCTAGAGAGACTTGTGAGAATTGCATATTTTAGACGTATATTAGAATATTCCACTTCTAATTTTTCCTCTCTTCCACCTGAAGCAGTGTCACAGCTTGAGCCTTTTCAATCAATCCAAATCCCTGCTAAATTATTAGATTTACCACCTAAATTTTTAGAACTCCTCTCTAAAGGAGTATGAGGCTTCAATTCAGTTTATTAGTTCATCAGCTTGAATCCTTTGAGATTCCTTCCTCCCTTTCAGAAGAATCTGATATAGAAGCAGAACTTGAACTTGATTTTCCTGAACTTAAACCTGCTAATTTTATTTCCTCTGTTATACATACTTATCCATCCACTTCTATCAAGCCTAAAGAGGAACTTAAGATCTATACTAATCCTTTAGCTTTTGAAGATCAAGAAAAAATATTTCATGAAGTCCAAAATCTAGTCATTCATCCTCAACTTCTTAAAATGCCTACAGTTCCAGATCAATCATATTCTTCTAAAGTCTTATCTCCTAAACATGCAATATTCGATGGCTAGATTTAGACCTATTGTGACAGCTCGGTATGCAACATTAGTACTTCCACTAGAAAATAAAATTCATGATTTTCCTAAAGGATATTTGAAACAGTTGCCAAGATTTAATGGAGAAATAGGACCATCTGCATAATATCACTTGGTTGCATTTCTTGACTTTGCAGACAATATAAAAATTGAACATGAAAATTTCTATATGAGACTATTTTTCCAATCATTAGAGGGAAATGTCATAATATGGTTCAAGTAATTACAAGAAAATTATATAAATACATGGACTGAATTAACAAATATATTCAAAAATCAATGGGGAATTTAAAAAGATCTTGTGTATTACTTAACACAATTTAAATATTTGAAGAGGAATCTTGGTGAACCTGTTGCTAAATTTATCAAAAGGTTTAATCATATTTATAATAAGATGCCACCATATTGTAAACCCCCAATCACTATAGCTAAAGTTATATTTTCTAAAATTTTTGATGATAATTTTGTTGTAATGCTCATAGAATGAAAATTTGAAAGCTTAGAGGATATGAAAACCAATGCAATTGAGGTAGAAGCTAATAGGTCAACATCTAGTACATTGAAAGCCGAGGTAGAAAAAGTTGAAAGGAAAATGAAAGCTAAAGAAGAAAGTAGTTCATCATCAAAGAATAAAGAAGAGGAACACAAAATTGATGAAATAACTTCATTATTGAGAAATATATCCACTTGAATCTCAATAATGGAAACTTAGACTAGAGTGCCTCAAAAAAATGTAAATATAACTCAATCACAATTTAGAAGACCTTTCGAGGCGCAAATTTTTCAAAGAAAAAATAATGACCAACAAATCCAACCCCCATTAATGATCAATGGTCAAGCCCCCAAAGAAGTACCACCAGTTGTTACCAATTATATTAATTATTTTGATGACCAATCATCTGAAAATTCTACTTTCCCCATCAATCAAAATCAACCTATTTCTTAGAATAAAGAATCCTCTCAAATTTATAAATAACAGGTTTTTTCTGAGTTTCTCATTGTTGAATTGAATAAAATATATGACCTAAGAGAGAAACAGGGCCCTAGTAGACCTATAAAAAAGGTTACCTTTTATGTCCCGCAAGATAAAGTTGTTGAAACTCCATCTTTTCAACCTCAAAACTAGTCACAAGAGCAATCTACTAAAGAAAAATATGTTCCAATCGTCTTCAATGTTGAAAGAGAATTAGAAAGGGTAAAAAATCCAATTCCCTTATCTAAACTTTCAAGGAATCCAGGTTGTAAAAGCAGGTTTCTAAATGGATACAATCTTCAACTGTAGATGTTGAGGGATATTAGTTTAGTCAATTTAAAGTCTTAAATTGTTGTCATAAATTATCGACTGGAGTTAGTAATCTTGTGAAGTGCAGGTGCACTATATATGCTAGAAGCCTTTCTTTCTTAATTATTTGTGTTGATTTTATATGTTGTTCTTAGGGGATTTTGTGTTTTATCCTAAATGTTTAAATGAGATGGGGAAACTAAAAAGTGAACTATGAAATGAAATCTAAACATAATTATCAAAGCCTATGATGAGAGTTCTGCTTTTGGAGTTTAAAGATGAACAATTGATTTTAAGAGAACTAGAAATGAAAGAAAATTCAATCTTTTTATATGTTTTGTGTATTTTATATAAATGAAATTTAAAAGAAAATAAAGTAAATACTCTTAGAGAAGAATTTTAATGCTTTAAAAATAAACTTAAGAAAGAAGAAAAGGAAATGTCTATTTAAGAAAGAAAATTGATCTATAATACGTCTATATTGCATAAAAAGAAATCAACTTAAGTGATCAATCTTAATTATGTTAGACTATTCTATGCTAACAATTATCTCTAAAACATATATCTAAACTACTTCTAAATATATTTTATTAAATAATGAAAATATCTACCTAAATCATCTCTAAATATAAACAATGCATCGAGAGAAGATAATATTCATGAAGATTCCTTTGTGGTTTTTTCAAGAACTTTTAAAATACGAAATAATTTATAGTTACAATATTAGATTGAAGTGAAGTAAAAATCTTCCATTCCAGATAATTTAAGACATTGGCAAGTTTTTGAAGATGATGACCAGATGACATTCTTTTTGCAAACTATTAATGAATTTTGTGGCTTACATGTTGAGGAAGAAAACATTGATGAAGTAAAAGAAAATTGATTAAGATATAAACTTCAAGCATAACATAGATGATCATGATACCATTTGGTTACAAAATAACCATATTTCAAAGGGATTTGTTCCTCTTGAAAATTTTTTGATCAAAACTATGTATAGAAATCTTTATTGTTAAATTCACAACATGAAGATATACAATATTTTAATATTGGTACTTCAGAAGAAATAAGAAATGTTAAAATCTAAGCCAGTTTTTCACACGACATAAGAGAAAAATATGTCAATTTCTTTAAAGAATACAAAGATGTGTTTTCCTGGTCATATGAGGATTTGAAAACTTATGACACAACTACCATTGAGCACAAAATTCCTTTGAAACTAGGAGCTAATCCATTTCATCAAAAAATGAGAAGAATTAATCTAGTTCTATTGCCCATTATTGAGAAAGAAGTAAGCAAGTTGTTGGATGCAAAAATTATTGTTCCTTTAAGATATTCTGAATGGATAGCTAATCTAGTGCATGTTAGGAAGAAGAATGGAGAAATAACAATGCTTGTTGATTTTAGAAACCTGACTAAATTTTCATTGAAAGATTATTATCCAGTACTGAAAATGGATAATTTTCTTCATAGAGTAACGAGTTATGACAGGATCTCAATGTTGGATGGTTTCTCTGGATACAATCATATTTTGGTTAGCCAAGTAGACAGAGAAAATACAAATTTCAAAACTCCATGGGGTACCTTCATGTATGCTAAAATGTATTTCATTCTGATTAATGTTGGTGCAACATTTTAGAAAGCAATGGATTTTGCATTTGTTGCTAAGGCAAACAATTCATAGTTATTTATATTGTTGATTTGACAATATTTTCTCAATATGATGAAAAACATATTAAACATGTGAGGAAAATTTTCAGAGATGTAGAAAATTTTGGATTGGTCTTAATCCTAAAAAAACATGGTTTTCCATGAGGGAGGGAAAAATTTTAGTGCATATAATTTCAAAGCAAGGAGTTAAAATTGACCCTAAAAGAGTTTCAAAAATTCAGGTAATTAGTCTGCTAAGAAATAAGAAATAAATTCAGTCATTCTTAGGGAGGATAATTTTCTTAAGAAGATTTATACCTAACTATGCTGAAATTATTAAAGACATTCTAGATATGCTCAAGAAATATAATGACGTAAAATGGACCACACAAGCTAGATTTTATTTTTCTCATATAAAAAAGGAAAATTTTGAAGCACTAATACTTCTCAGCATTGATTATTATAAACTTTTTAGTATTTTCTCCTTTACTTCATACACCACAATAGCAACAATTTTATTGCAGAAAAAAGAAGATCAACATGACCAACCAATTGCTTTCTTTAGCAAAGTTATGAGGGATTTAGAATTGAAATATGACATAATATAAAAACAAGCTTATGCTTTGGTACGTGCATTGAAGGATTTTAGGATTTATGTTCTACATTCTCATGTAATTTATGATGTGCCTAATAATGCAGTAAATAGAGTATTGACTCAGTCTGATACATATGAAAAGAGGGGAAGAAGGATTTCTAAGATCCTAGAGTTTGATTTATATATCAAACCTAACAAGCTGGTAAAAGAACAAGGTCTAGGTAAATGGTTGGCAGAATCAAATCATAAAATGTTGGGCATCAACTCAATCATGCAAGTTTCAGAAGAGAAGAATCTACAAGAAACTTCTAAAGTTTCACAGGATAAGAATCCAAAAGAACCTTATTTTATTTCAATACCACTTCCTCTGCATATTAATGAAAAAATTCTATTGTTTGGTTGGCATAAAGACATTGTACATTTTATGTGTGATTTTGAATATCTTGTTCAATTCACCCAAAATAAATCTAGATCTCTTAAGCTCGGAGCAATGAAATATTGTATAGTAAATGTCAATATGTATTGGAAATATCCATTCAATATTCTCTTATTATGTTTGACTGAAAGTGAAACAGAAGGAGTGATTGAATAGTTTCATGAAAGATTCTGTGGATGTCATTATGCTTGAAAAGAAACAACACACAAAATACTTAGAGTAGGATTCAACTGGCCAAATTTGTTTTCACATGTTGGAAAAAAGGTGAGAAGTTGTAATCCTTGTCATATTTTTGTAGGAAAACAAAGACTAGTTTATTTACCCATCATTTCAGTTTCAGATGAAGATCCTTTATTGCAGTGGGTACTGTATTTTATTGGTGAAATAGTTCCTTATTCAAGTACTAATCAACAAATATTTATAATTACAACAACAAATAACTTCACAAAGTGGGTATAAGTTATTCTCGTAAGTAATGCAAAAGGTGCAGTAGTGATGAAATTTATTAAAGAAAATATTTTGTCTAGATTTGGTTTTCCAAGGAAAATAGTTACAGAAAATGCTCAAGCTTTTAGCAGCATCAAAATGATTGTCAAAGATATCATATTGATTTGAATCATTCTACAAATTATTACCCACAAGGGAATGGGATGGCAGAATCATCAAACAAAAATCTAATCAAGGCCATCAAGAAGGTGTTAGCATATCATAAAAGAAACTAAGACAGTTATCTGAAATATGCAATATGGGAAAATAGGGTTACTCCTAAAATTTCAACTGGTAAATCTCCTTTTTAACTTGTTTATGGAATATAATCTATTTTCCCTATTCAAATATAATTTCCAATGATGAACTTTTTGGAGTATTCATATGAAGAGACTGATGTTCTTTCAAGAAGGATAGTCAAATTATTGAGTTAAATCAAGAGAAAGATGAAGTTCATCATAAACTTCGACAATATCAAGACAATTTGAAGTGTTTGTTTGATAGGAAAGCTAGATAAAGGAACTTCAGACAAGGATACTTGCTACAGGGATGGGATGAAAGAAGAGAAGAAAGAGGAAAACATGAACAGTTAGATAACCTATGATTGGGACCTTTCAACATTGCGGAAGTCAAAGACAATAATAACTTCGTTCTTCGGAATTTGGAAGGAGAATACTCCTCATTGTCAGTCAATGAGAATTATTTGAAGCATTACATCCAATATTGAGTATATATATTGTTTTCATCATCAACATTGTTTATATCTGGTTTTTTTATATTTCCAGCGCAAGTATGATTTTTTCATATCAAAGACTCCATAGCTCGACTAGAAGGCACATGGATATGTAGGTTCTCTGCATCCCACAGGGAGAAGCAATCCCTATATGGAGTCGATGTTGTAACTTAATTTTACCTATGCATTTGACCTTTTTAAAATACATGTTTTTTCAAAAAAAAAATATTTAAGTTTAATTTCTACACTTTGTAATAAGCGAGCAAGTCTAAATGTCGCTTTCAAATTTTGTATAGGCACCAAATTTTTTTTAAATAATTATTTTATTTAATAAATAAATTTTCTCTGAAGAGATAAATGACGAGAACATTCCAACGATCAAGATCGCCCCCACCCAGATCAACAGTTGTCGTGCAATTGTGGGACCCCCTGTACTCCCAACGGATAATGAAGGGGGAGTGTTCGCAAATTTGTTTTCAAATTACTACATCCCCTTACGTAGAACTCTCCTGTGAATTACAAGACCCCACCCCACCCCCCTTACAAACCGCTTCCGCCTGCTTCCATCTTCCCTCTAATGCTCCCGCTAATTTAGCATGTGGCTACCACCCTCTCGAAAATAACCATTGAAAAATCTCCAAATAACTTAGAAAATTTCTCGTTAAGTTATTAATGATCCTGCCAATGTTTGATTAATAAATATTGACGCACTAATAATGGGAATTGGAAAGAAACTGTTGAAACTCATTCTGAATTTAAATTGTTCCATTTCTCCATTACCTATCCTTTTGTCATTCTTGCACGGAGCGCTCTGACATATCAAACAACGACAAGTTGCAGCAATCCCCTATGTTATCAGCCATTATTTTTAAACGGGTAATTTCTTAAGTGCTCATATGTTCTATCATTCTCTTTAAATGGCTATTCAAAAAGGAAAATCCAAATTAGTTGTATAGAGTTTGACCCTACCCCCTGTAATTAACCTCGATGAAATTCCCTTAGTTGATACATAGTACAAAATCACTGAAACCCAATCTGAATTAGATCTCTATGAACTCCATAATTAGGCATATCAAAAATTTGAAGATTCTAGTGATGGATTTTTCTTATGGGAGCCAATGTTGCCCCAATTTTATTTTACCAAAACCCATCATTTCCCTGAATTCATCACCTGGTGCGAGAGTCATTATTTACCAAGCCAAAGAGCCATAGTGGCTAGAAACAATGAAATTTTGTTGTCAATAACCCCTGAATCCATTTTTAAAGTCTTTCAGATCAATCCCCAAGGCCTCCTTCATCATTTTTTGACTGAATCCCTCATGGAAATTTATTAGAAGCTTACCTTTTGGCAGTGAGCCCACATTTTTTAGTCTTTTCTTCTTAAAAATTCATATTTACCAAGAACCAATCCACCATATTATTCTGCAATTTTTCTAGAGATGTCTAGGCAAGTGATTTATATGGTTTCTTGTCTCTTAGGATATCAAACTGATCATTGGGTAGATGAATTCATCCATGGATCTCTATCATTATTTTCGTCTGGAAACAAGCCCTCAATTCTATTTAAATTTAGTCAATTTGTATCATATGTTATCCATGACAAATTCCTGAAATTTAGTGCTGAAGGATATTTCAAACATCAATTTGTTCTAGTTTATCTATTTTTGTATAATCAATCAGAGAGATTTAAATTCCCATTGTAGAACCTTGATTCACAAGCTATACCGTAATTAGTATTTCACTGGAACTCTCTGTTAGAAAAAACGCAGAGGAGTATGCTTTTAGTGATTTTGTTAATCATTTTTTACATATGGAATTATGTATTTTGAGGAGTGATGTAGTCCCTAGAGTCTCCACATAAATAAAAATAATATTACATCTCAGTGAATAATCTAAAATTGGAGACTGGTATCTATATCAAAATTTACAGAAATCAGAGTTTATGGTTGTGAACTCCCTCCTTATAAATTTCCAATTTTTCTGCCTATGATGATTTTTGCTTTAAAATTCATGAGGCAGAGAATGAATATGGATGATATACATTTTTTGTCAAGGAAACAGAAAGATCAGTTCAAATTAAAGACACGGATTGTTCAATTTATTGTTAATGCCATAGCTGTATAGAAGGAAGTAGGCATTCTACTCAAACAAATGAAATTCAAATCAAGTTTTAGTTGGCCTTATTACCCCCCTGGGAGTGATTTCAAATATAAGGTCTGAGAAAAATTTAACAACTTATGTTCACATAGAAAAGTTAGAGACTGAGAAAATTGGAACTAGAGAAGAATGGGAAGAAAACACTTTGTAAGAAACTGAAGAGCAGACCTACACTCAGACAACATTGGAGACTCCAAGATTGAAACAAAAAGAATTGAAATGACCAAGAGAGAGTGTGTCACCCACAATTTTAGGAGTTAAAGTAGTTGTTTTTAAAGTTTTCAAAAGGAGGAATTCAATCAATACAAAAGAGGAATCATCCAAAGGAATAAATTCAGAAGAACAAACTACAATAGTATTATCAAACGAGCATATATTCTCTTTACAACAAGCTAAAGAAACAACACTTGATTCTCATGCTTCTCCCATTTCTCCATCTTGATGACACCAAAGTATATTTTCCATATTTATAGATATGAAGAGAAAGAATGAAGTTTTAAAAAAATTCCACTTATACTGAGCTTTGGAAACAATATTCCACTACTCAAATCGAACTTTTATCGGCACTAGACCCCGATAAAGGGAAATTTCAGTTGGCATTCCTTAAACCAAAAATACCAGTTCCTAAAAGGGCATATGATTATAAAAATTTTGTGTTTTCTTTTGATGCAAATCATATACACCTAATAGATTAGATTGATCACCACAAAAAAATAGGTGAGATAACCTATTTCACATTGACAAGTTCAACTATGGTAGCTTCTAAATTGCAAGTCTCCTTGAATAATATGCATTCACATCTCAAGTTAGAAATAATTTATTCCTTAGCCAAAGATACCAGAATAAAAGGGATGGAAGATCTGGTGATAAATATAGGATTGGATCCTAGTGATGTCAATGTTGCTGAAGAAATAATCAAGAGAAGAAATTCAGATATAAAAGCGCTCAGAAAGAATTTGAAGCTACATAAAACAATGCATACACAAACTAAAGAAGTAGAACAGCTAGAGAAAGAGAAATAAAACATGTTGAAGATTATTGTGGAGCATAAAATCCAAATACAAAAAATGGAGGCTGATATGGAAAACTTTTTAAACAAAAAATAACAATATATAAGTGCAGGTAAATCTACAGTACAGACAGAGACATAAAGTGAGGAAACCACATAAAAATTATCAAATGTCATGGGATATTTATCCCTAAGAAATGTGGAAATAGAAAAATTAAAAGTGGCATTGCAAAGAATGGAGGAAAACAAGCTTAAATCTCCTAATGCATATATATATATATATATATATATATATATATATATATGAAATATATAAAAAATCAAGCTAACCAAACAACTTAAAAATTATGAAGATGAATCACTCACAACACAGACATTATCTGAAGGAAAGGAAAATATATGGATTGATATCAATTCAATCATAACAAAGTTTTGTACATCTATCGAGATTATATTTTAACAAGAAGAATAGGTAAAAAGAGGAAAGGAAACCGTAGCATAAATTAAAGATGACTTGGATCATAAGGTAGAGGAGGAAACGAGGATAATCAAAGTGCTTAATTCAAGGGTCAAGGATGAATTGGTGGAATTATAAATTGAAGATAGGACTGACATAATGCTAGAATTCAAAAAAAATTTGACTAAAAGAAAATTAATGTTGAAATTAGAAAATAAATATCAAAACTTAGAAGTGCAGATAAATAAATTTCACAAGAAATTTACTATTTTACAACAAAAGGAACTTCCTCCTCTAAGAGATTCTAGTGACCAATTGACTCCACTAGAAAATTACCAGCATAGATTACATGAAATAGGAGCATGCAGGTCAAAATTTTCTAAAGTAAAAGGAATCACAAGTGGTAAAACTTTTATTGAAGGCATAGAATATGATTTTTGTATCTAACATGAAGTTCAACATATATTTATTACTAGGCCAACTTTTGAAAAGTACAAACAGAAGGATGAAGCATACAGGAAAATGATTAAATTTTCCATTCCAGATGATAAAAGATGGGACAAGTTACTCAAGCTTATCGAGTAAAACTAAATGCAACATCTAAGGGAAGCAACACATAACAACAAGAGCCAGTACAATGAAAGAACGAGCACACAGAGTAGAAATAATTTTTCAGGTAGAAATTACGAACCACACCCTCAAATAGAGTGTTGAATATGCAAATTAGTTTTAGAAAGTCTATTTTTATATTTTATTACTTTAATATATCCAAATCATTTTAGATAAGATCATATTTTTAAGGGATTGTATTAGATTAAGATATTTTTGAATTACACTATAAATATTTTGTAATTTGAAGTAAGAAAGGTTGAACCCTTGTGAGAATCCATATACATTATTATACTCTTCTGAAAGTTTTTGAAGATAACCAAAGGATTCTAACTTCATTATTAACATCATTTGTGTTCATGTGAATTTTTCTAGTATATCCATCTCTATTTTTCATAATATATTCAAGGTAAAATAGGAGCTATGGTAAGGCTAAGTTAAGTATTAACTTCCTTAACAACCCACTACAAAGTTATCATCATTATGGATATTAGTTAATTGAAAAGTCTGTTTGAATAAATTTATTCTTAAATTATTTCTTATGTCATCTTTGAATATATATATATATATATATATATATATATGTTTGGTTGTAGAATTATTCTTCACACATCTACTATATCTGGTGAATTAAGTATTCAATATGAACGTTTAATTATCATATATCTTCTCCCTTTCCACTTTCAAAATCAATTCAAAGATTGTATGTTGTTATGAATGAAAATCAACCCTTTGAAGTTTTAGGAAATATTTGGATTATTCAAGTATTAGAGGTTAATGCATTGGTCATCTAATTCAATTAAAACCCTTACTTAGATACTTTGGCATAGTTCTCGAGCCTAGAACTATCTACAAAGAGACTACAATAAGTACAATGCAACATTTATGCATGTTTAATTAAATACATTTAAACTAAATATAAACCTTACCCCAAAATCGTGAAACAAAATATAGCTCTACAATGCCACGAAGTCTAAGATATTGCCACCTCCCATTAATAAAATAAATAACATGAAGGCTATAACTGAAGCTTAAATATACATGGCATTATATATTGAGAATATTGTAATAAGAACTTCAATTTATTGTCTAATTAGAACATAAACAAATATTTTTTAATTACATACACACACACACACACACACATGAAGTTAAACTTTAGATAATTTATACATCATAGGGAAATTAACAAAATTAAAGGGAAAACTAATTGCTATAATCGTGATTTGGCAGGAATTTACTAAGATCATGTGTTTCCTCCTAAGAGATGACAGGTTCAAATCCAAGTGAGGTAGAGTATGCATATCTATGTAAACTCTAGCTACCAAATCATTACATAGAGGAGAGTCCCTTATATCACAAATAAAAATGTTTTATACACAAATTTGATATTTACATTACTCCTTAACCTTAATGTTATCACCAAAAATTGGTCATCTAACATTTTCTAATTAGATTGATCGAAGTACACCATGTAAGACCAATTTTACCATGGTAAAATTTCTTTCACTATAAGAAATAATTTAATAAACCATATTTTATTAAGTTATTTATCTTTAAAACAAGAAACCTCATGAGGAAAAATTAAATAAATCCTTATTTGTTTGATTTTCCTCTAGGAATAATTAAGTAAACCATTATTTAAATAATATTCCTTGTCATATTTAACCCAATTATGAGAAATAATTAGATAAATCATTATTTTGCTTATTTTTCTCTATAAATACTTAGTTAAATCATTATTTAGTTATTGTTCCTTGTTAAATTTGACTAAATCACCTAACAATAACTAAACAAATCAGTATTTGTTTATTATTCTTTAGCCACATTCTTGAAATGATAAATAAATCATTTATTTGTTTATTGTTTCTAAATAAAAGTATTTTATCAATTTAAATACCTTTTCCCTCCATCAAAATATATTAATATATTCAAAGCAGATAGATCTAGATTATGGTTAATAATATTTTATTATTCTCCCTTATCGATGATAACTCAATATTTTGTTATAAATAGAATGGTTTTTCCATTCATTCTTCACTTTGATCATTCTTATTGTCACTATCATTTTCTTTTTCCATTTGAACTCCCACTTGAGTTTGTCACATATTTAGGTTTTATACATCATTGAGAGAGAGAGACTCGCGAAGCTGAAGCATTAAGGTCAACCAAGAACCCATCCCATTGAGGTGGATTGGTAACACCTACTTGTTTCCTTCACCGATTGTTATAATATAAGAAACCATTCTTTAAACTTGCCTTGTCTATTGGTTATTTGGAGTTATTTTTTGCATCAATTGTTATTTCTTTTTTTTGTTTAACTACTATCGTTGCATAGATCTGGATTTTTGCATGATTTATTCTCATTATATATTGCATATCTAAAGAGTTGGGCGGTCATTTTTGTTGTTAGGGCTATTTGTCACTCATAGTTAAAGTATGATCTTTTTGTACACCCGTGATAAGATTTTACACTAAAAAATGGTGACAAATGGCGACTCGACTTTTGTGATTCAGATTCTTAGGTGACCTTTAGCTTTAGTGTTCAGGAATTTTCTTTAGCTTTTTTTAGTATCTTGATGTTTTTTCTTAAATTTTTTTCCTTAATTCAGTCAAAATTCTAAATTTCGGTTGTTTTCTAGTGTTTTCTGTAGGTAACAGGTACCAGCCGCACTAGAGGCGAAAATTTTTCCACAACCTGCCGCCCGAGAACCAATGATCATATCTCACACTTTTCAGCCCCAAAAGTATGAATTCACCTAGAAAACACACTTATCTTCCTAAAAAGTGCGATCCCACCTCTTTACAAGTCAGTAAATGTGATCTGGAATCTTTTTCTAAATTTTTTCTATAATTGTCAGGGTTTCCCGAGAGCACTGTTTTGGGTTGTCTGACCTCAGTTTCAGCCCTTTTTAGTCCTATATATGTTTATTTTTTCTCCTTGAAGTAGAAAATATCCCCTAGTGTTTCAGTATACTTCCACCTTTTTAGGAGGAGTTGATCCGGGTAGGTAGTCTGAGATTTGTAGCGTTTTTAACCATTATTTCAACGTTTGGTCCATCATTTTTATAGAACCCTAAGATAGGTTATTGTTACATCCAAAACTCCCTCTTTATTTTTTTTTGGCCTTTACCCTTAGGGTCCCAACGGTTGCCCTACGTTTTTCATCTTTAGCCTTATATTTTGCAACAATTCTCCCCTCTAGTTTCTTGTTTTTTTCAGTGTCATTTCCAACAGTATTAAGTCATTAGGTCCCAATCTCATAGATATTTGATATCTTGTCCATTTTAGCCTGTTTTGAGTCAATTTTTCCCCCATTTTTCCTGGTTTTTTAAGAGCCTTGTTTGGGTTAGGATTTATGCATGATTAGATGTTTATTTTACTGCCATTTTAGTTTCATTTATAGTTTTTCAACATTTTTTCTTTTTCTTTAAATAAAGGCCCCGGCTTAATTAAAGTAAACATGTGCCTTGCACACAATCACACCTAAAGTGAAGAGAACTTGGTTTACACCACCAAGCCAAGACATAAAAATCATAATTAATTTATCTTCCAAACAGATCCTTTGTTTATCACTCTTCAACCTTTTTGTGTCATTTGTGACTTTCCATCAATGCACCCCCAAAGCGGTTATCACAGAGAATCCATGGTATTCATCCTTATTTTCTGATAGGGAATCTTACTCCACCCTGTAGGGTCCAATTTAGTCCTCCCTCGAGTCCCCATTCTTATTATGATTCTTCTGGTTCATCGGGTTATTCCTCTGATTCTGATGCTTCTCAACCTCATACAACCGCCATGTTAGGCGCTAACGCAGGTGCAGGAGGCCAGTCAGTCAGTGGCTCTGGCCCTAATCCTAGAGTCACTTCTAGTGGAACCACTATAGGAACTGTCTCGACTACTCCTTTGCTGCCTTTTATGCAAATTTTTAAGCCTTCCCGATTTTAGCCAGTTAATTAATGACCCCATACTCCACGATGCAAGCTAGCTAGCTATGCTAACTAAGCATCCTTCTGAAATTCCTAAGTTTGAATGAAAATTTGGAGAGGACCCCACAAATCATGTCCACTCCTTTCATATGTTGTGTTCGTCTAATTCCATCACCAATGACTCCATTCGCCTTCGGTTGTTCCAACATATGCTCACTCCAGAAGCTGCAAGGTGGTATGTTAACCAGCCCGCCGCATCTCATATCACTTTTATGACTCTTGCTAAGAAATTTCTAACATATTTTTAGTTACACCCCCATTATGATACCAGAACTGATTTGTTGACCACATTCCATCAATCTTCTGCTACTCGCCTTTCTGACCATGTCCAAGAATGGCATAGAAGAATGATATTGTGTAGAGCTCCTACATTGGACGACCATGTCTATATGGATTGGTTTCTCAGAACACTCTTAGCCCCCATAGGTAAAGATGTTTCATCTCATTTTCCTCAATCTATGGAAGAAGCTCTCCAGATTGCATTAAAATATGACTTGATCTTACACCCAATCTGGTTATGTTTATACTGTTTTACCAGATCTTCCTAGACCAGGTGGTGCCAATGCACCGGGGGCATCTCAAGGCACCGAAGATATCTTTGGATCTCTTTCACATCCATATGATCCTCATCACATGAGTTATGGTTACCCCTAGGGGGCGACCAATTCCTCCAACACCTATCCCCCTCTAGGAAACTTGTATCCCGGTAAAAGCATGCCTTACACATTTACCTAGCCGCATCAGTCAATGTTAGGGCCAAATTTTTCTCAACCTATTTACCCAAATGTTAACCCATCTCCTCTTTATCCAAATGCACAGTCCAATGCTCCAGCCCCTCTAGTATCAACGCCCCCACCTCCCGCGCCTTCTCAACCTCTTCCACAATAGCCACCACCTCCTCAAGATCAAGAGTACACTGAGCAAAGTGCGACTAATCCCCCTAATTCCAAGAAAAATAATAAGGGAAAAGGAAACCAAAACCAAAAAGTGTAGGGTAACTTGGTTCTCCAAGGTAATCAACTAAACACACCTTAAGGTAACCAGCATAACACCACAAACCAACAACAGGGCGATCAACCCAATTAGAACAAGACCCCTCATATGAACACACCTTGTTCATGTTATGGTGTACATGGCCATTATACTCATTATTTTCCCCTTTTACCCCATATTCTCCAATTGTGGGAAGCTCAAGCAGCGTCCAGAGGACACTAACCCACCACGTCACTACCTCCAAACACTACGCAAAATCAACTGGTTGTGTTCACTAATCCTTTCCCTCAGCAAGGATATGTTGTTGCCCAACCACCTCAAGGTCAGGCCACTCCTAAATATCAACAGTTTGGTACCCATGATTACCATGTTCTCATGATGGATTCTGACGAGGTCAATACTGCTAATTTCAACCTTCAGACTCGGTTGTGTCAGTATGACAAGAAACCTGCTACATCTGCAACCGAGTCTGAAACCAAAGTACCCATAGAGTCCATTCTGACACCAAATTTTCCCTTACAGATCCCTCAGCTTAAGGCATAGTTTATTCCCAAGATCCCCAAAGGGCCATTATTCTGAAATGTTGCTTCTACCAAAGCCACCCACACCTATAGCATAATGGATGACTTGCCACAGTCTCCTGCCACCATGTCAACATTGGAATTCCTCCAGACGTGCCCATCAAAACAAAAAGATCTACTATATTCTCTGGGCATTGTGGATCCTTCAGATGATAATTTTATCGTCTTTGATGTTGAAAAGTCAAAACATCCCCCTTTACCCTCATATGTTGCCTTCCAATTACCAGTCAAGATCCGTAATGCTCAATTCCAACAATGTATCATCGATGAGGGCGCATCCACCTGTGTGATGTCCGCCTATGTTTGGAAGCAACTCGGGTTCCTTGATCTATTCCCATCCACCATCACTTTTTGTGCTTGGGATGGTCACCATTCCCACGCCCTTGGCATGTTCCGCAATCATCTTGTTACACTTTCGCGAAAGACTATTTTTATTGACATAGAATTCATTAATGTCCCCTTGGATTATAATATCCTCTTAGGTCATAGCTACACATATGTGATGTCATATTTCGCACTTGCAGTTCACTATAAGATGTGCGTCCCCCACAATGGAAAGATCGTCACCGTCGATCAGTTGAAATATTACGAGAACAAGTCCTAGACCTCACCTGGGTCTATTATATCATCAATGGCTGATAAAAAATGGTCGCACCTCTTACCACTGTCTCACCTGGAGTCTATAAATAGTCCTCATTACTCGATGCATTCCTTGGTCCACCTCCTCCCATTTTTTAGCCCAGCTCATCGAGTGTTTTCATGTTGCAAGTGTCTCTGGCTAGCCACAAGTGGCTTGGTATGACTAGCCAGCAACCATCGTCTTCACAACTTGTTGTTGTTCACTCGACGCAGCCATCATGACCATCTCCTAAAGGAAATTCTCCTCCTGATGGTGTATATCCGAATATTTTTCAACTAGGAATAGTTCCCCCATGTCTTAACCATATAGGATTCATTCTTTCAGGTCATATACCGTTTTTAGCTCCCCCATCTAGAGTATTTTCTGTGCCTGTTATGGCTACTTTGAGTTTACCCAATTTGACTCTAAGGATCCTAGTCTGGTACATAGATCCCCCCGAAAACACTCCACCAGATCAACTTAAATCATATACCACTTTGTCCCCGGTTCAACCACTCGCCATGACCCATCCCATTGCTTTAGTTCCACAGCAACCTCAACAAGAACCCACTCCTATTAAAAAATCACTCGGTGAGGGGGGGAAATCCAAAAGGAAGGAACTTAAGGACAAGGCTCCCAAAAAAACTCCAACTCCATGTAAGCCTCCAAAGCCGACACCTCTGTGCGTTTTGTGTGATGTCATTGGGCATGCCACCAATAGCTGTCCTGAGCTTCCTCATCTCAAACCTATGGTCAACAAAACGTTTCCTGAATATGAAATCCAGGAGGTACATGTTACCTTTAAACCTGATTCAGCCAAGCAACTCAAATCATTGCACACAAATCACCCTTGTGCTTTGTGTGATCATTATGGACATTATTCCCATCATTTTCCCCGTCTTGATGAATTTTGCGATACCCTTCATGCAATTTTCGAAATAGAGGCTGCTCGTAGTGGATCATCTTCTCCTCTACTTGTGAGTCTTTTTTCACCAGTACCAAAGGACTATTCCGCACCCATTGTGCTACCTCCCCCCAATGTTGAGATGATAGACTCTTCGGTCACCATTCTCTACCTATCTGTGTCCATGGTATCCTCATTTGGAGACTATTTTGGAGTTTTCCATAATGACTCGATCGAACCTCCTTCAGCAGATACCCAGGTATCAACATCGGTAGATATACCATCTACTTGTCATTTTTCCCCTCATGTTTTGATGTGCATGTGAACCTTGTTTCTCATGATGATGCTTTAGGTAGTCCCTCCAAATCAAGTGGTCTCACTTCCTCTAGTCCACCCATCTTCCATTCAGATGAAGACATCATGGAATCCATGACAACGCCTGATTATCCTTGGGATGATATGCACCATTGTGCATATTTCCCTCTGCATCATACCCATGACCAATATGATGTGGATTCCAGCAACTTCATCCATAGTGAGTTTGATTGGTTCAATTACCCCTTAGTAACTTTGAACACGTGCATTTGAACCACATACAACTTGTGGCAATTACATTGACACCCAATTTTTGGGTAAGGGGGCACCCATATTTGAGAGTCTAGGAGAAGCAATTCTCCCCAACCCTCCTAGTGCATCTGGTAGTGGAGAATATAGTACCATTATTCTTTCCCATTTAGAATAAATTATAGAGTCCCATGTCACTTCAAATCACTATAGGGATGATCCACTTAATCATTCCTTCATCTTACATCAACAACGTAGTCCCTTAGGCATTGTTGTTGACCAACCACATTGTTTTCTACATGAGCACCAATTCATTATATCTGAAGCCAAGCTTTGGTATAGTGACACCATGTATGTGAACCCAAAAATTCAGTCCATTTAATTCATATATGCAGTGCCAAATGAGATTGGTAATCCACTATTTCATTTCTCTAACTGTATTGATCCATTCTTCCCATAGGAAGATAACCATAAGATAATAAAATGGTGAACCACATCATCAAAATGTGTTTAGAGTACACTATTTTAAATACATTTGGCATGTCCATAACATTCTTGGGGGAATATATGCCCTTATATATTCTCACCATCCCTCTTGAGGATTTAGTGCCTATGAGACTGAATGCTTGAATCCATTATTTCAGCACTTGGAACATCATGGAACTCCACAAAATCCTCTAGCTAGGGGCATCATTCACACCTTTAGCATACTAGATCACTCCCCTCCATCACATATGCTTGGGGGGAGTATCCCATGTTTGGGGGAATGGCGTCACCCCTAGCCACCTTCTCACATGATTAACATAAGCCTCTACCTAGACTCCATCGATCTAGGTATGGTTGATTATCCTCCCATCCCTTAGATATTTTATCCTACAGGCCTCTCTGGTGAGCCATATATCGTAGATGCTTAATAACATATCTTCAAATATTCTACTTTATGTTGGAAATATGATGAAATATGTTGTCCTTGATGGCAACCTACTTGATGAAGTTGTCCTTGATGGAAACCTACTTGATGAGTTGCCTCTTGATTGCAACCTATTTGGTAAAGATGTAAAAATGATGTTTTTATAGGTCATTTCAGATGTGCTAGAGAAATGAATTCCAGAAAGTGCCAGAAAAATGAAATAGGAAACATTTATCAATGTATACACAGCTTTTATGAATGGAACCCGCATATGGATTCAATGTATACACTAATTTTATGAAGGCAACCCGCGTATACATTCAAGATAAGTATATACGTAAGTTTTATGACGCGAACTCGCATATACACGCGGATAAGAACGATCCAAGTCGCGTATGGCTTTTTTCGCTCTAAAATTATGATACCAAGGGGCATTACCATGGTATTAGCCCACAGTATTGAGCGTTGTATTGTCTATTTTATTCCGTCGAAGAATACCATCAGCAGTTGTGTAGTTTTGACTCATGGTATTGGTAAAGGCTAAATCTATATAAGGAGAAGAAGATCATAGTGCAAAGGGGGCATGAGTAATGGTTGTTAATGAATAATTTCTCTGAGGTATCTATGCATGGGATGAACTCTATTTTAATTGATAGATCTGAATCTATGATGCACCCATGGATACAATGATGGTTCGATCTGAAATGACTATGCTCTTGTGTGATCCATTGAAGAAATCTGGGTAAGTTCTATGGATCTGGTTCATTCTGTAAAGTTTACATTTACAGATCTATATGCTAGTTCATCTCAGTAAAAGCGTGTATATACACGGGTTTGCTTCAGAAAAAACACATATGGAAGTTTAGGGTTTTTTGAAGCTTATTGCAGATTTTTTTCTGTGATTCCTGCTATTTTTCTGCTATCTGTCAATGAAGTCTTGTTGAAGTTCTAGGTTGTTTGAATACTGTATATGTTGATAAATTGATTATGTACAAATATGATCAATGAGAGAATAAGCATGGTTGATGGTGACTAATTGATGAAGACTTCTGCATTCATAAAGATATCTGACTGAAAGCCTTAGATATGGATCTGAGACTGATTACATTCTGAAAAACAGTATTCACAAGGCTATACACAGGTTGGTATGAAGGAAAGCACGTATATACGCGGGTTCAGTGAAGCAAATTAGCGTATGCATTTTGAGTTTATGAATCTTCAGGGTTGAGTTTGTTTTTGCATATTTATTCTGAAGTCTGGGTTATTTCTGAGTTCTGGTTATAGTGGTTTCACTATTCTGATTGAAGTATTGGGTAAATTTTATGATTTTTGACGTTCATGAAGAGTTGTGTTGATTTTTTTTGATCCAGTATGAAAATTGATGAAACGTGCTCTGTATTGGTTCTGAGGGTTGTAGCCTTTAGTATGGAAGTATAAGCTTCCTGCCAGTAGAAACTGGTGTTCTATTCAGGGGGTTGAAGCTCCCTTCCAGGAGTGGTTGGTAAACGAGAAGAAAGGGGGTTGTAGCTCCTTTCCAGTAGCAGCAGGAAAATGAGAGAAGGTAGTATCCTTCTACAGGTAGATGCTTGCATACTGATATGAGACTGCATCAGTACAATATTGTAAACAGTTTTCCATATAATAAATATTGAAGACAGAGATGACAACAGCGGTGGTTTTCTCTTGAATTGGGTTTCCACCTTAAATATTGGTTTTCATGTGTGTTTCATTTGTTTGACGATTTATACTGCTGTAAATGCACATATTTAATGATTATCTGATAGATGCATGACTGATAAACTGATTTAAAGGTTTCTCCTAAAAAAAATTTCTAATCTATAACATTATATCAATATACGCTAGTTTCTTTCAGTATTTGCGCGTGTATACGCGAGTTGGTTTCATAAAAGCCGCATATGGAATTCTGTAAAAGAAAAAGTTGAAATTTTTTCAGCAAGCTCTAAATACTGATTCACCCCCCCCTCTTAGTATTTTTCCAACAATTGGTATCAAATCAGGTCCTTATGAAGAAGCTTAGCCACTAGAAGGAAGATCAGCCAGGATGAGCAATCAATATGGGACAACATCTATCAGGCCTCCTCTCTTCAACGGAAACAATTTACTCTTCTGTAAGACAAGGACAAGATCCTATCTTCAGTCTCTTGGAGTAGATGTATGAGCTATAGTTGAAGGAGGTTATCAATATCCAACCTCAGTTCCAACAGATGCAACGACAAGAAAGAACTATGAAACTAATGCAAAGGTGGTCAATGCATTATTAGGGACTCTGACTGAATCAGAATTTCTCAAAGTCATGTTGTTGAATACAACAAAGGAGATATGGGACAAAATCATTCTAAGCTCTGAAGGTGATACAAAGGTAAGAAGTGCTAAACTCCAAACTCTCAGAATTCAATATGAAAATCTTGGGATGCATAATGAGGAGAGCATTGCCATTTTCTTTTTACATCTGGATGATATTGTAAATCATATGAGAAATTTGGGTGAAACCATAACTGAAACTACTCTGGTAGAAAAGGTTTTAAGATCTCTAACTTCCAAATTTGAGTCAAAAGTGTCTGCTATTGAAGAGAAGCAGGATCTACAAACTCTTACTATTGTTCAACTTCATGGTATTCTAAATTCTTGTGAAATGAGAAAAGGAGGTCCATCTGAAGTCAAAGAAGTTGTCTTTAGAGCTGCTACAAAAGGAAAAGAAGTACACGAAACAGAAGGATCAGGGTATATTTCAGAAGAAGATGAGGTCAATTTTGTAAAGAAGCTACAACTTGGCACTGGAAGGTTCAGAGGTAAGCTTCCTTTTAAATGTTTTTCTTGTGGAAGAGTTGGTCATTATGCTGCAAAATTTCCTCATAAGGAAATTCATGAAAAAGGAAAGGAAGTAGAAAAAGGAAATAAGAATCATTTTATCAATAGAAAAACTTATTATTCTCATGAAGAGAGTGATGGGTTATCAAATAGTGAAAAAGGAGAATCTGATCAAGATGTTAGACTTCTCATGGCATTCGAAAAATTTTCTAGTGAGGCTAAGGATACCTTTATGGATGCCCTAGAAGATAATGATTTTCTTGAAGAAATTGATCAGCTCAAAATATGTTTGTAAGAAAAAAAAATATCCATAGAAACTCTAAAGAATCAGCTTGTAGAAAAGGAGAAACACAATGAGAAATTAGAATGTGAAATAGTAAGTATAAGAAAAGAAATTGAGAAAGTGAAAACTTTGAATCTTAGATTTGCTAAAGGAGCTGAAACCTTAGATGAAATTATCAAGGTACAACGTTCTCCTCTTTTAAAGACAAATCTTGAATATGTCGGAGAATCCTCTCAGTCTTCAACACCAAATGCAGCTACAACGAGCCTACAACATTCTGTAACTGAGCAAGGGAAAAAAGAAACTTTACAGGTAAAGCATGACCACCTTAATACAAAGAAAAATAACAGAAATATCTTTTAGAGAAATACTAATCAATAGGTAAACACAAATAGAAGGTTCCATGATTGTAGAAATTTCTTCTTTAATGGACAATGTTTCTCATGTCACAATTTTGGTCATAATGTTGCTCAATGTGTTGCATACAAAACCATCATGACCAGACAAGTAAGAAAGCAAAGAAAGGAAACTAGAATAAAGAAGAATACATATGACAACTTTTCTCCTCTTCAAAATGAAATTGAATGTGCTTATTGCAATAACTTTGGTCATGAAGAATCTAAATGTAGGAGCAAACTTCAGCCAAAAGGGCATATACCTTCAAGTTCCAATGTATGGAAAAAGAAGGACTTACAGGTTGAGAATTGTGGCATAGATTTATTTTCAGAAGGAGAAGAAAATCAATGGTACATTGATAGCAGATGCTCAAAACACATGATAGGTGATAGAAATAAACTTCTTGCATACAATGCTCTAGAAAGAGAAAATAATGTTACTTTTGGAAATGATACTCCTGCTTTCATTGAGGGAAAAGGTTCTGTTTTTCTAAAGAAAAAGGTGAAAGCTAACAATGTTATGTATGTGGATGGATTAAAACATAATTTTTTAAGTGTAAGTCAAATGTGTGATCAAGGAACTGAAGTTCTCTTTAGCTCAAAAGAATGTGTGGTACGTGAACTTGACACGGGAAAAACAATAATAAAAGGAACTAGAACACCAAGCAATTTGTATATATTGAAAAGTTGTTAAGAACAATGTTACTTGGGTAAATCTTTAGAAAATTGGTTATGGCATAGAATATTGGGGCATTTGATCTTCTCTCAAATCAGTAAATCTAGCAGACTCAAAGCTATTCGTGATCTTCCCAACATTACTCTGCCTGAAAGTACCATATGCAAATCTTTCCAATTCGGTAAGCAAACCAGAGTGAAATTCAATGCCAAAGAAGGATCAGCAAGTAAGCCTCTTGAACTTATTCATACCGACCTATGTGGACCTATCAGGAAAAATTCACCCCATGGAGAACAATACTGTATTCTGTTTATTGATGATTTCTCTAGAATGTGTTGGATTGGGTTGCTAAAACACAAAGATGAAGCATTTGAAAATTTTCAAAACTTCAAAACCCTGGTTGAGAATGAATTGGATCTAAAAAACAAATGTCTTAGATCTGAACGAAGAGGTGAATATATATCAAATGAATTCTTTGATTTCTGTTAACAACATGGCATAAAAAGATAGTTTTCTGTAGCTGGTACCCCACAATAAAATGGTGTAGCAGAAAGAATGAATAGAACAGTTCAAAAAATGGCTTGAGCTATGCTTGATGATTCTGGAACACCTGACACATTTTGGGGGGAAGCAGCACATACCATTGTAAATATTCTTAACAAGCCGCATGTTCGTGTGAACAGTGATAAAACTCCATATGAGCTCTGGTATGGTAATCTTCCCACTGTAAAGCATTTTAGAGTTTTTGGAAGAAAATGTTTTATGAAGAACAATGATGAAAAACTTGGTAAGTTTGAACCTAGAGCAGATGAAGGAATATTGTTGGTTACTCTTCTAGAAGTAAAGAATATAAATGTTACAATAAAAGACTTCGGAAGATTTTTGAATGCATTGATGTTGTAATTGATGAGTCTCTCTCAGCTCCAAAAGGGGAAATACCAACAACAAATGAAGATGATGGTGATGTATATCTTCCTGCATCAAACAGCAACAATATAGAAATTGAACCTAATGAAGCAACAGAAGAAGATCTATCTGAAAAGGATCCATCCTGGTATGTTCAAAATAATCATCCAGAATCTCAAATTTTGGGAGAAAATGGATCAGGTGTCCAAACAAGAAGAACTCTTGTAGGATCTTCTAGCTATCTAGCATTTCTATCCACTATTAAACCACAGAATGTCAATCAAGCTAGCAAAGATGAATGTTGGATTCAAGCCATGAATGAAGAACTTGATAAGATTGAAAAGAATCGTACTTGGGAATTAGTTCCAAGACCTCATGATAAAGATGTTATTGGAAAAAAATAGATATTCAAAAACAAGTTAAATGAAAATGGATATATTATTAGAAACAAAGCTAGACTTGTTTATAAATGGTATGCTCAACAAGAAGGTATAGACTTTGAAGAAACATTTTCTCCTGTAGCTAGACTTGAAGCCATAAGAATGTTTCTTGCCTTTTCAATCTTTCAACAATTCAAAGTTTATCAAATGGATGTTAAATCTGCTTTCCTCAATGGTGATCTAGAAGAAGAAGTTTATATAGAACAACCAGAAGGATTCATTTTGGGCAATGATGAAAAACTTGTTTGTAAACTTAAAAAGGCTTTATATGGGCTCAAAAAAGCTCTAAGGGCATGGTACTATTGTCTTGACAAATATCTTCGTCAACAAGGATTTTCAAAGAGATCCATTGATAGTAACTTATACACAAAAACTGAAAATGATAAACTATTGATTGTAGTAGTATACGTTGATGACATCATTTTTGAGAGTAATGAAGATTCCATGAATAAAAAATTTGCTTATGTTATGTAGCAAGAATTTGAAATGTCTTTACTTGGGGAACTAACATTTTTCCTTGGCTTACAAGTGCAACAAACAACAGATGGCATATTTTTATCTCAAGAAAAATATCTTAAGCAAATTTTGAAGAAGTATGGGATGGAAGACTACAAACCTGTAAGTACACCAATGGTAACTGGGTGTAACCTTAGTTCTCATGATGATTCTCCCATGGTGAATCAACCAGAATAAATATCCATGATTGGAAGTCTGCTTTATCTAACCGGGACAAGACCGAACATTATGCATGTGTTACACATCATTTTTTCACTGTCCCTGGAATCCCCATCCTGCACATTGGAAGGTCATTTCTGTGACCTTTGAATAGTTTCATGCCTTGCAAATAACATCATTACATCCCTTTTGATGAAGGAAACATTCTTCTTGTTGAAATTTCCTTATGCAGAGCTGTAAAAATCCTTGTTTTTTCCTTGGCACGAGTAGCCAGTTCTGCCCTCGCGCCGATGTGGAAGATTAACACTAGGGCCCGTGCCACCTGGCGCTCTATCCCAGTGTAATTCCCATGCCAATATATTTATGAAATTTTTTTTAAAAATAGAGGTAGAGGTTCCATTCCAAACCCCTCCGAGATGAGTCATTGGGAGTGGTTGAACTGAAACAACCACGGGCCTCCTCCTTTAGTTAGTAGTTTCCACCTCCCTTGGAACACTCCTAAAGGATAGGCCTCCCTTCCACCTTTGTAGGGATCCCAACCTCCTCTTTTCCCTCTATATAAACAAGCCTTCTCTCTTGATTAAAACTAGCTGAACACATTATAGTTGAATAACTGAGTTATTGAGAAGGTAGAACAAGGAGAAATCCATCGAGAGGTCCCTTATCCCATCCAAATTCCCCGACGAGCTTTGAGACGTGCTTCACCCGAGCCCTGCTAGAGGAGACCGCAACATTAGATCATGGTTGTATCTCTTCTTTCTACGTATTAATATAAGTTACTATTGTCTAGTTCCCGTCTTTTGTTTTGTCTGTATCGAATCCAATATGCTAGTCTTCTTTGACTGACTAGTAGTTTTTGGATGGAATTAGTATGTGGTATTTGGTTATCGTTTTCTGATCTTTGTTCAGGTGTTCAAATGTGATAAGCGAAAGGGTTGTGACTTGCCTTCAATCATGAGCGAGAGGTTATCATCATCACTACGAGTGTCGACGACAACTTTGGAACACAGGTACGACATCTTATTGCATCCTCTTTCATTCAAATGTCTAGGAACCTACACTCTAGCATGATTCCTTGTTGCTAGATCAGTGTGAGTTTGTATTTGATCTTGTTGGGTAATTTTTTTGGTTTTGGTCTTGTTGTTTACTTTTATGGTTGTTTAACTGTGCTTCAAACCCTAGTTCAGCCCCAGAGTGTCAAGATTGACCTCTGATCTTTTGGTTTTTTCCCTTTTTCCTTGGTTAACTGGCTTGGCATGGTTTTTCCCTGAACATTCACGCCGATTAGCGCATGTTGCTCTTGTAGCACTCACGCCATCACCTGTTTGGCACTAAATGCCACCTCACAGTCGTGTTGAACCCTGTAAGCTTCTGGGTGTGAGATTTTCATGAGTTTTTTGGTCACTTATCTTTGTTTTTGAGCTCTTCTTAAGAGTAATTGAAGCATTTTGGACTGTCTTTGATTTATGGAGGCTTGTTTTCCTCAGTTTTTTGTCAATTTATTATCAGTGTAGCTTGAGGTCTTAGGGTTTCTGAGTGCCTTGGTGCACTGAGCCTTTTGTTTGGAGATCGAGTTTCTTGATAAGCTATCAAAGTTGTTCCCTGTTTAATTGCACTTGGTCTCTTTGATCCTGTTGAGTACTTTCATTGGTTGAATGATCATTTCCTTGCTCTCTTTATTTTTCTTCCTCTTACTCCAAGCACTAATTACATTGCTTGCATGGGTCGTTTTGGAGATTTCTCTTTGACTTGAAAAGTTTGTATCATTAGTTTGAGTCTTGTTGTGTTCATTTTATGCTGGAGGATTCATTCCATTTCAATTTTTTCATACGCTCTCTCAAGCTATTATTTAGTTTTGTTTTTTCATATCATTTAGTGAATTTTTTTCTCTATTGCATTGAAAAAAACAAAAAAATATTGCATTCTCTTTGCTTTGAAAATGAAACTTTCCTTCGTTTAATTTTCATTGTATAGGCTAGGAAAGAGTTTTGTTTTCTTTGTATTGCATTATATGCATTAGTGGATGTTTTCTCATGATTTCATTATTTTCTATTGCTTGAAAGTTTCCTTTCCTTCTCGTAGATAGATTTCATTGAACGAAAATGGTATCCTTTTGCACGTAGTTTTTAATTTAGGAAGATTTCAGATCTGACATACGTTAAGGCCTGGAAATTGAAACCTAATCCAAGATCAACGTTAAAATTTATTTCAATTAACCTAAGGAAACATTGGAACCTAACGAAATATCTAGTGGTCAAAGTTAGAGACATGTTCCAGCATCTTAAAACCTAGTAACTGTCATTCGCCATCTGGCTCCAAACAATGCTAGTACGGACTTGTGCTCCCCGTATCATCGAGTATATAAAAGGAGACCCCTCTAGGTTGCAATATTTTTATCCATAAGAAGTCGAGTCTACCACCCTGTAACCGTGATACACCGAACATAGCATTCGAGGAGACTACCTGCACGTACGTCAAGTCCTTGGTCATTTCTCTTTCATTTGATCACCAAGGTGTATATGGCAGTTCATGGAAACCTGGCATATCCTCTTGCTTAGAATACCTGAGCAGTCATTTTTTATCTTTACTGACTCTTTAAATTTGAAAATACCATTGAGCACTTGTCCTTTCCCGATTGTTCAAAATTGAAAGTGATTAGAGTCATCTTTTTCCTATTTCTTGACTCTTAAAACGTGAAACAATGAATTTGTGTTTCAGTGTCATAAAATAAACTACCCACGATCACATGCCCCTTATACAGTTTCATTACTTGGCTTGTTTTTTGTTTGCCTTGGTTTTTTGAGTCTTTGCTCAGATCTCTTTTTTTCCTTCTTGTTGTGAAGAAGACACAGTGGCAGAACCACCGGTTTCATCATCCTCGCTCTCTTCTCGAGGTAGTCCTTTACCTGACAGTTCATTTGAAACTCCTCAGTCCTCTAGGTGTGTCGAGCTTCCGCAACGTATTCTCCCGTTGATCTTACCCGTTGCTACTCGATCTCCCGCTGACGAGCCATTTGAGTTCAATTGGCCTCCCTAGAGTGCTTGGTCTGGTTTTGGGGACAAGGAATAATTCCATCCTCTTACATCGGGATCACCATTTTTAGCTGTTGTTATACCTCCTAGTCCCTGTAGTCTTTTCAAAGATCTTACGTAGGAGTCAGACATGGACACATCAGGTCCTATTGGCAGTGGTGGAATTCTTGTTTCTGCATAAGAGTATCAACTTTTTCCTGAAAACACCACTCATGTGTCCGTTCAATCTTCACCATCGGTGTCACTTCCAACACGATATAGGTCTTTGGGTCCGATTACTGCTGGTGTTGCATCCATGGCAGCATCTACTCCATCTAGGAGTCCAATCCTTCCATCATTAGGATTTTCACCGATGACACCTACTTCGTCGCTTTCAGTTACATCTGTCCCAGTTCAACCTACTGTCTGTGCGGCTGCGTCTGTGCCAATCACTCAATCACCAGCAGCCTCGACTGAGATACCTGGTGACCTCACTTTTGAAGAGTATCTTTTGGCTATTCATCAACAGAATTCTCAGGTTTCTCAGTAGCCTCATTCTCTTGTTAATCTTCCACACCATTATGACGAATATGGTAAACCTATTTATTTTCCCTATCTTAATCCTCATCACTATGATGTTGTCGCTACCCCAATCTATGTGTTTCCTACTCCCCATCATTATGATCAGTGTGGTGTTCCTGTTTATGACCCTTATGAAATCATTCCTGAAATTGGAATGACTTATCAAGTGCAACCTCCTGGCCCACAAGGACAACCCTTGCAGGGACAACCTTCGATTCAGTCAGGGCTTGCATTTGGTCCTCAGAGACAACCTTACGATCCACAAGGTCAACCTATGGTCCAATAAGGGCGATCCCAGGAGCCTTCTGGTCAACCTTTATATCAACCAAGACCTTCTCATGGTCCTGGGGGGGAAATTTATTCGTCGCAGGGACAACCTTTTGTACAAAAACCGGGATCATATACTCAAACTGGTCCGACTATTGGGCAACAAGGACAACCCTCTGGTCCTCCTCTGGGACAACCTGGTCCATCGCAACCATCAGGCCAACCTGCTCAGCAATGGAAACCTAGTGGCTCTCAGCATCCAGGCCAACCTGCTCCGCAGGGGCAACCTGCTCAACCGGTCCAACAACCTACTCAATCTGCTCAACGGTAATTTTACTCTTCTTCACAAAAGGGTCCTACCTTTCAGCAGCCTGTTCAGTCTGCTCAGCAACTGGTTTAATTTATTTATTCATCTCAACAGGGCCCCACTTATCAACAGCCAGTTAAACCCCAAGGCGTTTATTATCCTTGTGGTCAATATCGACCAGTATATAGTGCGCCTCAAGGTTTTACTTATCACCCTCAATCTCAGTTTCCATATAATCAACTGCAAGGCCATACCTACATTCCACCACAAAATCCTCAACAAGGACCTCAATGGTATACTCAGAATCAGTATCCTCAGTATCAACAGAATTATTCGGCTTTCCCCCATATCGTCTGAATCATTCGGGGTAGAACCCATGGGGGCAGATTTTTTCTCAAACATGATAGAATGAAATTTCGGGTTCTTATCAAGGACATGCTATGCCTTTTAACCCTCATTTTCCATTTCTTGCTACATTGGAGTTACCGGATGTGTCAAAGTTCACGAATGATCCTATTCTTCATAACCCTTATTGGCCTCTGGTTCCAACTAAGATTCCTAGTGATTGTCCCAAATTTGAGGGAAATTCCAGAGAAGACCCCCAAGAACATGTTATGAATTACCACTTGTGGTGTTCTTCTAACTCTTGGGTTGACGATTCTATTCAGCTTCGTATTTTCCAATGGACTCTTACTAGTGCTACTGCTAAGTGGTATATCGAGCTTTCGCGTGGTATCTTTCAAGATTTCAACTCTCTCACCATGGTGTTCCTTACTCATTTTCAATTACCGATTCATTATGAAGCCGGGATGCATCTCCTTACCTCTTTGAAATAGGACCGGGCTACTCATATCTCGAACCATATTCATGAATGGAGACGTCGTCGTCGCTTGATCAAATTTGAAATTCCTGATCAACTTCTTCCTCATTGGTTCACTACCTCCTTTGTCAATCAAATTGCGAAATACATATCCATGGGGGCATGTGTAACCGAGGAACAGGCCATTTCTCATGCCCAGTACCTTGATCTCGTGTACTCTCAATCGGACATATTGTATGATATTTTGACTGATGCCCTTTGACCTAGAACTTCTAATGCACTGGCGACCCCATCCATCGATGGTATTATTGGTTCTGTGTCTCAGACTTCGCGTAAGTCTTCTTCTTTCAACCCTGGGAAGAAAAAATCTAATTCTTCCTATGATATTACTCCTTAGTCTAGCCTGAATCCTGGTAAAACCTTGGAGGTCAATGTCGTTCAGGCCAATCCTGTAGATAAAACTTCTAAAGGAAAAAAGAAGGGTAAAGGAAAACCCAAGGTCGATACCCCAAAGCCAGATTCGTCTAAACCTCGTGTTGATGATGGTTCATAGCGTAAGCCGAAGTATCCTTGTCTGATTTGTGATGAAGATCACTATACCAAGGACTGTCCTCGACGGGCCGAAGTGATTCGATTGCTCAAGGGCACTCAGGGTACTCCTGTTGTTCTTAAAGAACCTTTTATGTCTCAACAGACCCAGATGGTCGAGAAACCTCAATCATCTTCTCCATTTGGTTCTTAAGTGTTCATGATTAACGGTTCTGCATCCATTTCCATCGCTACTCGATCGAAAGATTATACTGGATCGTGTCATGCAACTAGGAAGGAGATCGATGATGGTCCTCCTCCCCCACCTGTTTTCAGCCCTCTTGAGATTGGAAGGCCCAGTGCTGAACCCATTGTGCGACCACCTTCCAAAGGTGTTCCCCAGAAGTATTCTTATAATCCCAATTCCCATGTTGCTCAACATTACAGTATTGTTGAAGATTTTGCACATGTACCTTCCACGATGTCTGCATTAGAAGTACTTCAGAATTGTTCGTTTCAGCAGAAAGCTTTATTATCTGCTATTGGCGGGGTTGATCCTGCTGATACTAGCCTTCTCACTTTTGATCTAGAGAATTTTTTCCCACGACTTCTGCACCAGATTCCACTCATTATACAAGTCATCATTAATGGACTCGACATCCATCAATTCGTTGTGGATGAAGGTACCTCAACCTGTGTCATGTCAGCTTCATGCTGGAAGGCCATTAGCTCTCCGGCCCTGAATTCCTCACCAAATGCCCTTGAAGCATTTGATGGAAGGGAATCTAAACCTTTGGGTTTTCTCACAAGTTTACCGATTACCTTAAAAGGGAAGACAATCAATGTTGAAGTAGAATTAGTTGATGCTAAACTCAATTACAATCTTCTACTCTGTTGCTGTTGGACTCACGCTATGCTTTGAATTCTGTCCCCCCTCTTTCATGTTTTGAAATTTCCACACGAAGGAAAAATTGTTATTGTCGATCAATTGTCATTCTTCACCTCTTCTTCCAAGAACAACTTTTCGTATGTGGATAAAATCCCTATTCCCTTCGAGAGCGTTGGACCGGGTCTCTTCAAGGATCCAACCCTCGTGGGTATTTTTCCCCTTCCACCACCTATGACTGTTCAAGTTAATATTATCTCTCAGTCCAATGACCCATGGATTATTCCTTTGCCTGAACAAGTCACTTCATTTGGTGATTCAATGCCTTTGAGTCCGATTGAAATCGATTATTGTGAACTCATTGCTGCATCCGATACTCCATCATCTAATGGTGCTCCTTTGAGTTTTTCTCTTGACGTGTATTCTCAATTCCCCTGGCTCAGCGATTCAGACTCGCCTGATCCTTTGAAAGAAGTGTTTCCTTCCGATGAATCCATCTTGGAAACCATGTCTCTCAAAGACTTACTGTGGGATGATGGTCATCATTGTTCTTCATGTATGCCTAGCCTCAGGGCTATGTCTACATTCCTTGAACATTTTACATCTCAAGCACCTTCTCCTCCACTTCAAACACCAACCCTAACACATGAAGTCCTTACAGAAGGAAATTTGAGCAATATCACGCAAACAATGCCTATTGAAATTTTCGTGAAGCCAGGAATTTTCGAGAACATCCATGTGGGAGTCACTTGTTCTTCAGATGAAGTCCAATTTTATAGTAGCATTTTCCACGAATTTCGTGATTTCTTCACTTGGTCCTATGTAGAAATGCTCGGCATTGATCCTAGTATAGTGGTGCATAAAATTCCTACTTATCCTAGTTCGAAACTTGTTCGCCAATGTCTTCTTCCGGTGCACCTTAGAAAGGCTGCGACCATTAAAGGTGAAGTTGAAAAACTTCTCAAAGTTGGTTTCATTTATCCAATTCCCTTGACATATAGGGTTTCGAACATCGTTCCTGTTGATAAAAAATAAGGAAATATCTGTGTCTGTGTTGATTACTGTGACATCAATCAAGTTTTTCCTAAGGATAATTATACTACTCCCTTCATTGATCATATCATTGACGACTGTGTTGGGAGCGAGATTTTTTCCCTTATGGACGGTTTTTCTGGATATAATCAAATTAAAATTATCTCGGTTGATCAACACAAGATGGCTTTTATCTGTCCTTGGGGTACCTTCGCATACAAGAAACTCCCTTTTGGCCTGAAGAATGCAGGGGCCACTTTCCAGCGAGCGATGTCCTACACTTTTCATGACATTCATCACATCATTCAACCTTGCTTGGATTACCTTCCAGCTCATTCAGCTAAGCGTAGGGACCATCCGGACCATCTTCGTCAGATATTTCTTTGTTGTTGACACTATAATATTCGGCTTAATCTGCATAAATGTGTCTTCTGCATTGATTTCGGTAGAATTTTAGGGTTTATCGTTTCTAAAGATATAATTCACCTCGATCCGCTCAAGGTTGAGGCTATTGTCAATCTTCCCTCTCCATCCTCATTACATCAGTTGTAGATTCTGCAAGGTAAGGCCAATTTTTTATGTCGTTTTATACCGAACTATGCTGAAGTAGCTAAAGGATACACGCAACTTCTGAAATAGGACATCCCTTTCTATTGGGATGAGATTGCTCAACAATATTTTGATGCACTCAATACATTGTTGGTCAACTCTCCTTTATTACGTCCTCTAGATTACCACCGTGATTTTTCCATCTATTTGGCTGCCGCTTTTAGTACAATTTCCATGGTGTTGGTACAAGACGATGATGACAGTCATGAGCATGTTATTTATTACTTGTCTGGTAACCTTCATGGTCCTAAAATGTGTTATGCTCATGTTGATAAGTTAGCGCTAGCTGCGGTCCAGTCCATTCATCGCTTTCATCATTATATCCTTTTGCGTACAATGACCGTGATTTCTGATTGCAACCCCATGACCTATATTTTGTCTCGAAAATTGTTCGGGGAAAATACTCAAAATGGATCGTTATCCTTCAAGAATTCGATTTGGAATTTACTAATGCCAAATCCAAGAAATCACTGGTTTTCGCTAATTTGATTTGTTCCCTCCCTTCTGACTCTGCTCCATCTCATTCAAAGGATAATATTCTGGATGATACACTTTTCTTGATTAGCACCGTCAACCCATGGTATGGTGATATCATCGTATATCTCCAGAATTCCACATTCTGATCTGAGTTCACAAAGGATTCCTACCGCCGTATCCGGCATCACTCGCAACTTTATCATATAGTTAGAGATACGCTCTATTGTGTTGGAGTCGATTTTGTACTTCACCGATGTTTGACCCTCGAGGAAGCTGAGAAAGTATTGAATTATTGTCATAGTGGCACCTGTGGTGGTCACATGTCTAGTTACGCTACAGCACAAAAGATACTTCATGATAGTTATTTTTGGCCTTTTATTTTCAAAGGTTGTATTGTCGCAGTTCATAAATGCCATGATTGCCAAATTTATTAATGCAAGATGCATGCGCCACTCGTTCCTCTTCACCCTGTCATTATTGTTGATCCCTTTGCCAAATGGGGCATCGATTTTATGACGTGCAACCCTCACTTGGCTGGGGGGCATGCTTATATCATCGTAGCTGTGGACTACTTCACCAAATGGGCCAAAGAAATGCCTACACTTGCCGCTGACAGTAAGACAGCTGCTCAGTTCATATTCAATCATATTATTGCTAGGTTTGGTGTCCCTCAAGCCATCGTTACCGATCATGGTTCCCATTTTCAGCATTATATGGTGGTGGAGTTGACTTCTAAGTTGGGTCTATGTCACGACAACTCAACGCCATACTACCCTCAAGCCAATGGCCAGGTTGAAGTTGTGAACAAAGTTCTTGTCACAATTCTTCAGCGTACGATTGGGATCCAAAATCAAACTGGAATCTCTTGTTATTTTCGGCTCTTTGTGCATACCAAACCTCAGTGAAGAGTGCGACCGGATTCACCTCGTTTCAGTTGGTTTACAGTCTAGAAGCTACTCTCTTGATTGAGTGTGAAATACCTTCGCTCAAGTTAGCTGTGGAATTAATGCCAAATACTTCACCAGAAGAGGAGCATCTCCTTTATTTAGAGAGGTTGGACGAAACTCATCGCTTAGCCGCTTTGGTCATTGAAGCACAAAAGAAGCGAGTCAAAGCTCATTTTGACCAATCAGTTTCTCCTCGTTCCTTCATTGAAGGAGATCTCATCCTCCTCTATGACCAAGATCATGATAAACTGGGGGCAGAAAAATTTCAACCTATGTGGCATGGGCCATACAATGTTAAACGTGTATTGCAAAATGGAGTCTATGAGTTAATTGACTACGAAGGCCATCCTCTTGAACAGCCCAGAAATGGGTTGTATCTCAAAAAATATTATGCCTGAGTCATTCATGCATAACAGGTGTACATAGGTGTTTTTTTCATTTTTGTACATGTTTTGGGTTTGGTGTGCTTTGTGAGCGTTTTCCTGCTTATTGTGTAAATTTCTATTACCCCTTATGTCGGTTTCGCGGATGGTGCTTCCCATAGTACCAAGAATTTGTCTTCAGTAGCCTATGTAATTTATAATCCTACAGGTGAGTTGATAGATCTGCAAGGTATTTTTCTAGGACGAACTACAAACAATATCGCTGAATATAGCACTGTCATTGAGTTATTAACTGAGGCAATCAACCTCGGTATACGTGCATTGCTTGTCAATCTAGATTCATAGCTTTTTTTTCTACAACTCAATAATCATATTCGGTTAGAAATCCGCACATTCTGAGATTTTATTTATGTATTCGTTTATTGGAAAGACATTTTGATTTCATTACTTATCAACATATTCCTAGACGAATGAACATGTTAACTGATACAGTGGCTAACGTTGTATTAGATAGGCATTTGCATAATTTGTAAAAGCATCATCATATGTAAAAGATCCATGTAGGAAAATAGATGTATATATATATATATATATATATATATATATATATATATATATATATTTCATGTTTGCAACTGCGTGCATCATAACGTCAAAAAATATATGTATGTTTCTGTTACATCCTGATACATCATGTCTCACAAAATATGCAGATAAAATAAACCTAGGTGTCTAATCCGCATGGTGCTCATGATAACATGTCACAGCCCATACTAGCTACCTCAGCAAGCAGTGAATTCGACTGGGCACCCCTACGGTATGCCTCTAGTAGGCACGAGGAACATCATCAAAATGTGCATAATCTGGAACTCCTCGGGTGATCCCCTCCAGGTTGCACACTATCTCGTCTTCCTTGCCACCCTCACCCTGAGGGTCGAAATCGTGAGGGATTAGCCTCACTATTGGTGACATAACGGCAGGTCTCTCCGAGACAACATTTGCATCACATGGATTCAATGTCATAACATACATAAATAAACAAAAAAATCATAATACTCATAAAACTTTAAAAAATGAGTGCTACCCAAATCTTCATCCCAATCTTCTCCCTCCGGGAGTGGGAGGTCTGGATCATCAGTAAAATCTGTGTCAGCGTAGGGCCAATCCTCCATGACAATAAGTTGTCGACGGAACCAATCAAAAAATTCCGGCCTCCAAGACATCTGTTGGCCACCCCCTTCCCTTGGCATCAGTGCTACCCATCGGGCCATCCATGGTTCTCTCGCTGGTGGATTCAGAACTATAACCTATTGTCACTGAAAAATTGGTAATCATTCCAAGAAGAACGATACCAGAATGGATCCATAACAAAATTGTTTTAGTTTGGTCTTCTCTCATTTGGTTAGTTGGCGCTTCATGTTGATGGTTATGGCCTCTGCCCAGTTGTAGAGAGTCGGAGCCATGTAGTCCACAGTAAGAAGCAAATGTGTCTTTGTTGCTTCATGTGGTGCTTGTGATCCAGCAGCCCATGTGATGGTATGCAATACCACACATAGTGTCAAATTAGGGATAGTTTGAATATCAAATTTCCCACTACCTGAACCTTTTCGCGCTCCTCGACATGCCCTGTCAATTACCATGGTCATGTTTTCCATGCAGGGCCAGGTGCTGGTTAGGAGTGATGTTGCACCCCTCCGCAATAATCCTATGATGAAATATACATCGGAGACATCAATCTCAAGTTCTTAATCCTGTAGGATGAACTTCTCTTGATTTTCATCCCATATACTGATTAGATATTGTAGCAATTCTGGTTGGGCTTAGAGGCATGGTGTTAGAAAGAATTTTAGCAAAACACAGTTTCTGAGGGCTACCATAACTCCCTCATTTTCCATGGCCAAATCATCTTCTTCACTATGCTCCCTTTCTTTCCATTCTATGATCATTTTTCTCTTATCTACCTGCAAACACATACATACAAGTGGTATTAGTCAATATTTATTCTTGAAATTGTAAAAAATTGGGACATTTGGTATGTATTTTTACTTGAAATTGGTTTGCGTCATTGGAACGACTGTTTCTAAAACAATCACGCCAATGGGCGTGCCCCAGTATTAAAAAATGGGCGATTGGTGCGACTCCATGCCCGAAACCCGTGCTAACCACGCAGCCCTAAATTTTACAATTTCTCCCCCCAAATTCAAAATTGAAAAATGCAGGAAGCAAGGAATATCTTAAAATAACAAGAGGGATCTCAGCTCTTACCTGGAGTTGACGGATTTGCAATTGGTTTACTGGATTGGCCGTTATCGTCGCTGCAAGATTGCACTGTAACATGGGTGAAAATTGCTCCACAAGAGGTAAAAGTGAAAAGAAAATATTTTTTACCATTTTTGGCATTTTATAAATGTTTCACAACCCTAATTAGGTTTTAAGGCATGTTTTTCGATTATTTTATTGTATTATTTCCGAAAAATATGTTTTACGCATATCTCTTGTGCAGCAATAGGTTTTCCATGCAGCAATGATGAAGTAATGAGTTATATTTTATACTTTTTGGACTCGGTAAAAACACGAAAAAGTCACTACTGGAGTCATCTTTCAGCTCTTTTCTGACTCTCTAAAACTAAAAATATTGTTGAGACACTTGTCATTTTGAACTCGTTAAATGGGTGTGAAACGATATCTACCCAGTATATGTTTAACCCTTTTTCGGGCTGGGATAGATTATTTACGAAAAAGGAATACCTTAGCCTATCGCGACTAAGAGGTTCTCTCAAACACAGTTTTCTACCTGTTTGGATTTTTGAGACTACCTACGAAAAGTGACTACTAGAGTTTTCTTTTCTGCCTTCTTTTCAAACTCTCTAAACATGAAAAAATGTTGAGTTCTTCCCTTGTCAGACTCGTTAAACTCTGATGACATCGGGCTTCGTCACCATGACGTTATTCGAGTTCCTCCTTCCAGGGCTTGTAAAATGTACTAGGATGAATTTTTCCGAAGGGAAAACTTACAGTGAAAGCATATGTTATGCCCTTCAAGCTTGCTTTCAAAAATAATTTGGGTACTCGCCAGAAATAGTGGGGGAAAATGGAACTATATTGTAGTCGTGTTGGTAGTATGTCGCTCTTGAACATGGAACTTGTCTGCATTCGTGTCGGGTTGGGGATATCTCATTTCGTCATTTTTGCTTCCATGGGTTTGGGTAATATTTTTTGACCTCTCATTTTCTCTTTGCCACGTCATCATGACCTCAGATCCTTTGATGTCAAATACTTCCAAATCCAGTGTCGTGTTGTTGATATGTTCATGAGAAGTTTGCCTTTGAAGCTTTCAACCTCCCTCTGATTATTCGTTGGTCCTAATTCACAAACATCATATTCCTCTGTCTAGTGTCGATGATGTGGGAAACATTATGGCCCACCTTCAATCAGGTCACTTCCTGTCGACTTCAATTCATTATCCAAGAAATTGATCTAGAGACTCCCTTTTGGTACCTTGGAGCCTGCATGCCTCAATGGCAGGTTCTTTGCATTCGACGTAAGGTCCACATCATTGGCCTTCGATCGACTGACTCTGCGGGTGTTCGATGCCAGATCACTGTTCACATTCCATAGAACGTACCTTCGTACCTTGAGATCCATTTTCATTATTGATGGTTCCTCTCATGTTTGTTAACAACTTTCATCATTATATACTCTTTTATGGATGGCTGCACCCATGCCACATGTTCATGTATCAGAGATATCAGTTGTATTTGTAATTGGAGGTTTTTTGATAGCGGTGTTTGGTTCGAACGCAATCTCATAAAGCATTTCACCCCTCCCTCTCCCTCGGACTGCATGCTTTATGGGGCATCTGTTACACATCATTTTGTCACTGTCCCTGAAATCCCCATCCTGCACATTGGAGGGTCATTTATGTGACTTCTAAATAGTGTCATGCCTTGCAAATAACATCATTTCATCCCTTTTGATGAAGGCAAAATTCTTCTTGTTGAAATTTCCCTAAGCAGAGCTGTAAAAATCCCTATTTTTGCCTTAGCACGAGTAGCCAGTTCTGCCCTCACGCCGATGTGGATGATTAACACTAGGGCGCGCGCCACCTGGTGCTCTGTCCCAGTGTAATGCTCACACCAAGCTATTTATTAAATGTTCTTTAAAAATAGAGGCAGAGGTTCCATTCCAACCACCTCTGGGATGAGTCACTAGGAGTGGTTGAACTGAAACAACCACGGGCCTCCTCCTTTAGTTAGAAGTTTCCACCTCCCTTGGAACACTACTAATGGATAGGCCTCCCTTCCAATTTTGTAGGGATCCCAACCTCCTCTTTTCCCTCTATATAAAAAAGTCGTCTCTCTTTATGAAAACTAGTTGAACACATTATAGTTGAATAACTAAGTTATTGAGAAGGTAGAACAAGGAGAAATACATCGAGAGGTCCATTATCTCGTCCGAATTCCCCGATGAGCTTTGAGACATGCTTCACCCGAGCCCCGTTGGAGGAGACCACAATGTCAGAGCATGGTTGTATCTATTCTTTCTACCTATTAATATAAGTGACTATTGTTTGGTTCCCATCTTGTGTTTTGTCCTTATCAAATGCAATATGCTAGTCTTCTCTGACTGACTAGTATTTTTTGGATGGAATTAGCATGTGGTATGTGGTTATCATTTTCTAATCTTTGCGCAGGTGTCCAAACATGATAAGCAGAAGGGTTTTGACTTGCCTTTGATCAGGAGCGAGAGGTTCTCATCATCACTACGAGTGTCGACGACGGATTTGGACCACAGGTAGGCCATCTTAATGCATCCTCTTCCATTCAAATGTCTAGGAACCTACACTCTAGCATGATTCCTTGTTACTATACCCACCCTAGGGCTAGAGGGATTTTCTCTGTCTGCAGAGAGGATTTACCTACACAACAGAATGCAGTTGGGATGGTTGGACGATTCCAAGCAAATCCAAAAGAGTCACACCGTCAGGTTGTAAAAATAATATTCAAATATCTACAAGGGACTCAATAATTTGGTCTATGGTACCCAAAGAATGTTGATCTCACTCTTCATGCTTACACAGATGTGTATTGGGCTGGAAGTTTTGATGATCAAAAAAGCACTAGCGGTGGTGCATTCTATATGGGGTCCCGATTGGTATCTTGGTTCAGCAAGAAATAAAGTTCTATTGCCTTATCTATAGCAGAAGTAGAATATGTGGTTGTTGCATCATGTTCCACACAACTACTTTGGATGATGCAGACTTTACAAGACATTCAAATCAAATGTTCACCTCCCATCTCCATTCTGTGTGACAATACAAGTGCCATTAGTATCTCAAAGAATCCTGTTATGCATTCCAAGACCAAGCACATTCCTATAAATTATCACTTCCTACGTGAACAAGTGCTTGAACAAAAGGTTAAATTGGAGTATGTTCCCTCCAAAGAACAAGTTGCTGATATATTTACTAAACCTCTTCCCAGGGAAGCATTCGAGTATCTTCGACAGAAGATGGGAGTTGTTTCTGCCTCTCAAATCAGATCTGCTTGATTTTAGAAGATTAAATTTAGTACGCGAGTTTCATAAATACAAATCACGTATATACGCGATTTTGTTTGCATAAAACTGTGTATGGGTTTTGCTGACAAAAATTCTCTGGGTCAGCATTTCAGAACAGTTGTGGTGTTGTCGGGTAATCTCTGTTGTTGTTCCAGTATTCATCTTTCTGTATCATTCTCTGATATTTTTCTCCTTGATGAAGATGCTTTGATGATTTATTGTTTAAGGTGTTCAGGATGCACAAGTTAAGGGGGAGCACTTGTCTTATGGAAAAGGATGCATTTTTGGCATTCTGATTGGTTGTTGTGTTATGATCTCATGTTTGAGATTCTTTGGTTTTGGTTATAAAAATTGATATCTGTAATTTGATGAAAAGGTCATGTTGAGACCTATGATGTAAAATTTTTATATTCAGTCATGTAAGGACTTGTTCAAATTTGTAAACCCACTTGGTTGGGAAATTTAGTCAAATATGTAATTTCACTTGGTTGGATCATTAATGTAAATAAGTATGAGTCCTTGGTGATAGGAAAGGCTATACTCGGTTGAGTTATAGAGTCATGTACTTCATTGAAAAATCTATCTTAAGATTCAGCATGAACTCAGGGGGGGCATGGTAATTTCAGTGCACATCAGATCTACAAAGCTCTACTTTCTACAAGTAAAACCTTGTTTTGGTCGGCCTTTGCCCTTGATGTCAAAGGGGGAGAGTATTTTGGTGTTTGAATAATGGTTATGATTATCGTGTTTATCTGTTTTGGTGATCAAGCACCATCATGGTTGCCATCAAGTCCAAAGGGGGAGATTGTTGCCAATAGGATGAAATATCTTGTCCTTGATGGAAACCCACTTGATGAAGTTGTCCTTGATGGAAACCACTTGATGAGTTGCCTCTTGATTGCAACCTATTTGGTAAAGATTTAAAAATGATGTTTTTACAAGTCATTTTAGATGTGCCAGAGAAATGAATTCTAGAAAGTGCCAGAAAAATGAAATAGGAAACATTTCTCAATGTATACGCAGGTTTTATGAAGGGAACCCACGTATGGATGCAATGTATACACCACTTTTATGAAGGCAACCCGTGTATACATTCAGGATAAGTATATATGCAAGTTTTATGACGTGAACTCGTGTATACACATGGATAAGAACGATCCAAGTAGCGTATGGCTTTTTGTGCTCTAAAATTATGATACCAAGGGCATTACCATGGTATTAGCCCATAGTATTGAGCATTGTATTTTCTATTTGATTCCGTCCAATAATACCATCAACAGTTGTGTGGTTTTGACTCATGGTATTGGTAAAGGTTAAATCTATATAAGGATAAGAAGATCATAATGCAAAGGGGGCATGAGTAAGGGTTGTTAATGAATAATTTTCTTTGAGGTATATCTGCAAGGGATGAACTCTGTTTTAATTGATAGATCTGAATCTATGATGCACCCATGGATACAATGATGGTTCAGGATCTCTAGATTTGAAATGAATATGCTCTTATGTGATCCATTGAAGAAATGATTAGATCTATGACCTGGCACAAGTTTGTTGAAGACAAATGAAGAAATATGGGTAAGTTCTATGGATCTGGTTCATTTTGCAAAGTTTACATTTACAGATCTATACGCTAGTTTGTCTTAGTAAAAGCGCGTATGGAAGTTTAGGGTTTTTTGAAGGTTATTGCAGATGTTTTGTCAATGAAGTCTTGTTGAAGATCTGGGTTGTTTGAATACTGTATATGCTGGTAAATTGATTATGTACAAATTTGATCAATGAGAGAATAAACATGGTTAATGGTGACTAATTGATGAAGAGTTCTGCATCTATAAAGATATCTGATTGAAAGCCTCAGATCTGGATCAGAGACTGATTACATTATGAAAAACAGTATTCACATAGCTATACGCAGGTCGGTATGAAGGAAAGCGCGTATATACACGGGTTCAACAAAGTGAAGTAGCGTATGCATTTTGAGTTGATGAATTCAGGGTTGAATTGGTTTCTGCATGTTTATTCTGAAGTCTGGGTTATTTCTGAGTTCTGGTTACAGTGTTTTCACTGTTCTGATTGAAGTATTGGGTAAATTTTATGATTGTTGATGTTTATGAAGAATTGTGTTCATCTTGTTTGATCCAGTATGAAAATTGATGAAACGTGGTCTACAGTGGTTCTAAGGGTTGTAGCCTTCAGTATGGAAGTAGAACCTTCCTGCCAGTAGAAGCTGGTTTTATGTTCAGGGGGTTGAAGCTCCCTTCCAAGAGTGGTTGGTAAACGAGAAGAAAGGGGGTTGTAACTCCTTTTCAATAGTAGTTGGAAAATAAGAGAAGGTAGTAGCCTTCGGTAGGTAGATGCCTGCGTACTGATATGAGTCTGCATCAGTACAATATTGTAAACAGTTTTCCATATAATAAATATTGAAGACAAAGACGACAACAGTGGTGGTTTTCTCCCGAATTGGGTTTCCACCTTAAATATTGGTTTTCATGTGTGTTTCATTTTTTTGATGATTTATACTACTGTAAATGCACATATTTACTGATTATCTAACAAATGCATGACTGATAAACTGAGTTAAAGACTGCTCCTGAAATTTTTTTCTAATCTGTAACATTATATCAGCATACACTAGTTTCTTTCAGTATTTGTGCGTGTATACATGAGTTGGTTTCATAAAAGCCACGTATGGAATTCTGTAAAAGAAAAAGTTAAAATTTGTTCAACAAGCTCTAAATACTTATTCACCCCCCCCCCCCCTCTCAGTATTTTTCCAACACTTTGTGTGATACCAAACTTACCACTTGGTCACCATGTTTAACTTGGTGGGCGAGGATGATTCTAGAACTTCTCTAGTAGTTCATTCAAGTATTCCTTTCTTAACTTGATTCTTCACCAGGAACCATCTTTCCAAGAAGCATTAAGGCCACCTTTAGACATGTAAGGCCACCTACTTGAAAGTCTTAGATCTTGATTTTGATGGTTAGTTTGTATGTTATGCTCTCCACAAGATTTAGGGCCTTCTCCCCCTCTCCAAATTCACCACAAATCACTTAGAAAACGAATTACAATTGTAGGGAAACCACCCTTTTATAGGAAAAACCTCAGTTTTTCCATTGCCCATTGCAACCAAACCATAGCTTGTTTTGAGGAACCATTAGCACCATTGGGAATCTATCACTGAGTACTATAATGGGTCTTATTTTATTTTTTGTGGTTTGACACTTCACCCATAAGCCATTTTTTCCATTAAGTGTCACTTTGCTGCCATTAAAACCGAGTATATTCATATTAGCTGCTTGTAGTTTGGCACCACTTTTCCTTTGTACTTGTTGTCTCATGTGTCGATTTTCATCATGGGAAACCATTATTTTTTCATGTTTTTATGGTCCCCCTGGGCCTACCCTGTGTGGCAGCATCATCGAGTCACCCCTGTTCAAAGAATTTGAGTTGAGTCGTCATCACATTCATGGAGTATGTCCCAAGTCTCTTTATCTCCTATTACAGTATTCCAGCCATATTTACATCACATCGATGACGTGTTTCCAATTTTGGCCTCCAGTTATACTGTCCCTCATCCCCTCAAGAGTCAAGTCAGTCACAACCAAGTTAGACATGCTTTTTTTATGCTCTAACAATGGAATTTGTTTGTTCACTACTCAATATCCCCTTATTCCATCATCATCCCTAGTGTCAGTCCATCAGTCACTTTACTATGATCCCTCGTGCCTTAGTTGAGGATTCATCATTGCCTCACCTATGGCATGCCTTCTTCTATCAACATCAACACATTGATTCTAGAACAAAGGTCTAGAGGGCGGTGTACCTTCGTTTCAGCTTCCATTCTTATTTGGTGCCTCGGATCAAGCAAAGGGAACCATTATTTCCCTTTGACTTGGTTTTTTCTCATGTGCTCGACCTTAGCTCATTATCACAAGATTGATATTCATATAATTGATGGTCCATTGATCCAACAGATTTTATTAGTGATTCCCGGGTGTGTGTGAGATGTTTCAGAGCTCATGAGGGGGTGACCCTTCAGGTAGCCCCCCACATGCCCGTATGACCCCATACTATGCTACAACTTCATATGCAGTTCCTCAGATTTGATGGTTATGTTTCCAGCCGGTTGCAGCGCCCACAACATGCATGTCTCATTCAGATCATCCATTCTAATCTTTAGAGCCATTTCCTATTGAGAAGGGATTCTTTGGTTTTTATACACACCCCCCCCCCTAATGTCATATGGAGGGGCATTATGTCTCATGTACTCAGATGTTATTGTATTTAGTCCCGACCCATGTTTTTCGAGGCACATTATGTATGTGGGATTAATTATATTATTTTATGGCCCATTTATGCCAACATGTCATGTATCATGTATTATACATTTTGTAGCTCAATCCCACATTATTGGGCTCACCATTATTCATTGTACTTTGTCATATTAGCGGGTATGAGTATGCCTCCCCTGCCTCATTGAGAAAATGTAATCCAACATAAAAGGAGACTTATATCACTTTGTAGGTCTCGCCCCCTCAATTATTGTCCTCTCTCACTTCGCTTCTTCTAGGTCTCTCTCTCTCTCACTCACTCCCCTTCAATGTCTAGGTATTGTGTTCTTACACTGTACTTCGGTAATACGATTTTCTCCTAACACTTGTACATTGGGGGACAATTTTTTATCACCAAAAATTGGTCATCTAGCCATTTCTAATTAGATAGATCAAAGTACACCATGTAAGACAAATTTTACCATAGTAAAATTTCTTTCACTATAAGAAATAATTTAATAAACCATATTTTATTAAGTAACCTATGCTTAAAAAAAAAAAAACCATGAGGAATAATTAAATAAATCCTTATTTATTTGATTTTCTTCTAGGAATAATTAATTAAACCATTATTTAAAAAATATTCTTGGTCATATTTAACCCAATTATGAGAAATAATTAGATAAATCATTATTTATCTTATATTTCTCTAGGAATAATTTATTAAATCATTATTTAGTTATTATTCCTTGTTAAATTTGAATAAATCACCTAGGAATAATTAAACAAATCATTATTTGTTTATTATTCTTTAACCACATTCTTGAAATGATAAATAAATCAAATATTTGTTTATTATTTCTAAACAAAGGTATTTAACCAATTTAAATATCTTTTCCCTCCAACAAAATATAATAAAATATTCAAAGCAGTTAGATCTAGATTTTGGTTAAGAATATTTTATTGTTCTCCATTATCGAGGATAACTCAATATTTTTTTATAAATAGAAGGGTTTTCCATTCATTCTTTACTTTGATCATTCTCATTGGCACTATACTTTTCTTTTGCCATTTGAGCTCCCACTTGAGTTTGTCACATATTTGGGTTTCCTACATCATTGAGAGAAAGAGAGAGAGACGTGCGAAGCTGAAGCATTGAGGACAACCAAGAACCCATCCCAATGAGGGGGACTGGTAACACCTACTTGTTTCCTTCACCAAATGTTATAATATGAGAAATAATTATTTAAACTTGCCTTTTCTATTGGTTATTTGGAGCTATTTTTTGCATCAGTTGTTATTTCTTTTTGTTGTTTAACTACTTTTGTTGCATAGATTTGGATTTTTGCAGGATTTATTCTCATTATATATTGCATATCTAAAGAATTGAGTAGCCATTTGTGTTGTTAGGGTTATTTTTCACTCATAGTTAAAGTACGATCTTTTCGTACACTTGCAATAAGATTTTACACTAACACTTAAAATTAAATAGTTATTATAATAATGATTTCATCATACTATGACTTCACCAAAAGAAACTATAAATACCTCTTTATCATAAAAGAAAAAAGAAAAAAATATATCATTATTAATAACAATTTTTAAAATGGAATATGATGTCCTGAATGGGGGAGTGCAATGTGGATAATAATGAACCTCGCAAGGGTATTAACCCTCCCCATAGGTAATGGATATGAAGGACAGGAAATAAGATGGCGAGTGTGCCCTGATGAGGAAGGCTCTAGAAGGTGGAGGTGATATATCAAGCTTGAGGGTAGAAAAGAAGTTATTCAATAGCATTTGTGTTATAGGACTAGTATGGTGCTTGAACTTTTAAGAGTATGGAAAACGGGGTGGCCGTTGGAAAAATTTAAACTTTGGCCTCAACCACATAACACAAGAAGCATCAAGCTAGAAGGATGGAGAAAATGAATAACTAAGAGCTACTTACACCATCTAGGACCCTATACCAACAGAGGTGCGAACAATTACGAGAACAATTACGAACGATTGGTCATTGCAAAGGTGAATTTTAGTGGATTCTCTTGGTCGAAGGACAAAGGTGCAACCTCGGTCTTCAATTTTGGTAATTTTTTTCCCCTCTCAATTGTTATCTGATAATTCATTCCATAATCCGAAAGTAGGAAAGATTCCATGAGTCTGGAGGGGGTATGCGGAGAGAACCCATGCTTTCGTAGGGCAGCCTTGGTGGAAATTGTACCCCATTTCTCCAGTGACCTGTTCATTATTCATTAGATTCACGAGGACTTACAAGGCTTCTAATTACAAAAAAAGTGAAGTGTATAGATAAATTCTAGAGAGGGCGGAGGAAATTACTACTTGTGTATGCTCTTGATGGGCAAAAATGTCCCTCTCCTTGTCCCATGATGTCAAAATACAAAATATTGTAGGATGGAGGGTAGACTCTAGTGGGATTCACTAGGAAGTGGTGTTATTATGTGGGTAGTAAAGAGGAAGTCACAGGGTGGTGAAGAGGGAGAAGGAGTCACTTGGCCTGGTGAAAAAAGGAAAAGGAGTGTCAGAAATGGTTTCGTAGCCCTCATCTTAGACATCGGCTAGGGATATTTGGAGAGGTTGTTTGTCACAATTTTAGTCTCTTTGGTCTCTACTGTAGTCTTGTGTGGTTGGAGGGTCTTGAAGGGTGCAGAATAAAACAATTTTCAGCGATTCACAAGCTGGTCAACACACAAGGGCTTTACTCAATGAACCTCTAACATATAACGTGCACTCATGGCATACTAAACAATACCCTTATTTTGACTACATATTCAAAAGAACCTCTAAAAATCACATTATTTAACCCCCTACTAATATGAACCCAATACACCTTCACAATTTAAAAATCCCCTACTTTCACTAGATATTGTAGGTATCCATTTTTTCATTAAAAATTTTTATACCCCTATATATTTTCTCATTAACTTTGAGCTCCATTTTTTACACCTTCCAATATAAAAGCCCTTTACTCCCTATTATATGTTCAATATATTATGTCATTTTTTCCTTAATATATATCCACCAATATGATTGCATGTGGTATGGTATTTCTCCCCTATTAAAGCCCCTGTGGGTCAACAATTATCATTTCCATGCAACACCAGAGAGGTTTCCCGCGGAGGGGCATGGGCCCCCAAGACCAAGGGGTGGGGCATGGAGAACAGATTGACGTCAGTGAAGTAGTGGAGCAACAACACAATCCATCCCATAGAAGAGTGGAACTTCCTCATGATAGTGATGGTAGAAAATCTAGCTAGAGATCACCACGATGACAGAAATGAGATAATTGATGTCATGAATGATCTCCAGCATAATCAACGAAAAATGTTAGACTTGATGGATTCCCTCAAACATGGATAGAAGCGACTCGAGGAGTGGTTGGATCACATAAAAGGGAGAGTAGAACACAAAGAGGCCCATGTGCCATAGGCTTTCCACCATCAACATGAAAACAATCCATCAGACCAAGCTCTAGGAGATAATGGCAACATGTTATATTAAAATTTTGGTTCTTTTTTGGGCTAATTGGGTAATGAGGATGCAAAAAAATAGTTTTTTTTTTTTTTTTTTTTGGCTCGAATGTATTTTTTCTCTATCACCTGGCCAACAAGTCTAGTATGAATGAGGAGGATGATAAATTTTTGAAAAACTTCCAAATATGTAACTTTTTCTTCAGAATTAATAGACATTTTCGATTCAGAAAAAAAAAAAAGAAAAAATAAATAAAAATAAATAAATAAATATATATATATATATATATATATATATATATATATATATATGGAACATTATGAATCATTAAATTTTCCCCTTCCCTTTTTCAAAAAAGAGGGGTAAAAGTTTCCCCATTTCTATATTTGGTTGAATAAAATTTTGGCCCATTTACAATTATTTGATTAATCACATGAATCTTTAAAAATAATCCTAAAATTTTGATTTTAAATATTATTGAGAGTGAATAATGTTGTGGTGTTGAGTTGGGGATAATTTTTAGTAAATTTATATAATAAAAATCATAATTTCAAATACTTTATAATAAACTTGATTAAATGTAAATTTCAAAAAAATATTAATTATTATTATTATTATTATTATTATTATTATTATTATTATTATTATTATTATTATTATTATTTATTTATTTATTTATTTTCTGAGTAAGACTAATTCTATTAAGGAAAAAAACATATGGTACAATCAAAGCTTTGCAAAAAAGCAAAGTAAAGAAGCAAGGGAGCCGGAAATGATGAAATATCAACCTCGGTCCCAAAGACAACCATGGAAAAACCAGGAGGCAACAAGGTGAACTGAAAAACAGAGAGCTATACAAAGGGGTCTACCCAGAGTGGGTAGAAACATCCATACGTCACTTTTTCACTTTCTTCTTGCTAACTTTAACCCAACCATTGTGACTTGGCTGGACATGAACTAGTTGTTGATTGTTCTGCGCTGAAGGAGAGGTCTCCTTATCTGAATCAGAGGAGGAGGGCTCATGCGTGCGTTTCTGCGTGATCGAAGATGCCAAAGGAACCTCAGGGCAGGCCAAGGGGGAGTCCTTGACGTGTCCAACATTTTTTTCATCTGCTTCTATTTCTTCCTCGTCCGAGCTGAAGGAGTCTATATCATCCATGGGGGGTGGGTCACATGGTTTCCAGCTCTTCGATTTGGATTTACCTCTTTTATTCTTCCCTTTTTCGAGAAGCAAAGCATAGGAGGTTTGGAGGTGTCCTGTCTGATGGCAGTGGCGGCAGCGGAAGGCAGTGTTCTCATAGTCCAAGGTTTGGGTCCAATGAAAGTCCCCAATTTTGAGATTGATATGATCTGGTAGCCCTTTGCTGATGTCTATTTCTGCACAAATTCTGCCAAAGGTGTAAATTCCTTTCTCCCCTCTTGAGGTATCCGTGGCCAAGAAGCGACCTAAGGTATTCCCAATCCCCTGGAAGACTGCGAAGTGCCAGAGGTGCGCAGGGAGGTTTGGTAGTGTGACCCAAATGGGAAGCTTGGTGATGACAGCTGTGGAAGGGTCAAAATCTGGAAACCATGGGGTGAGGAAGAGCCCCGCCGATCCCCAGAACCAGGGGCCTCCGGTAAGAGCTTTCTGATAATCTTCATTGAAGGGAAGGACCACAATGAAGAAGCCTTTCGAACAAAAGAAGACATTGCAGTTGTTGGTCCAGTTGGAATGGATCCACTCGTAGAGATCTTCCGATCGAGGCCGCAGACCAATAAACCTGCAAATGAGGGCTTTTTCTGCAAACGTCTGAAATTGATCATCCAATGTTGGATGAGAGATTTCAATAGAGGGGGTTTCCTCTGTTTTGTCCACCAGAAAAGGCTTGGGGACCTCAGCTGGTTGAGCGGCTCCCTTAGAGGGCTGCGACTGAAGCACATCCCTATAAGAGAAGGCAGGAGCCGCGGAGGTTTGCCCAGGATCTCCTCCTCTCAAGCGTAGGGAAAGCACAAATGAAGCATCTTTTTTTATATTGTAATGGGACAGAGGCAGGGGATTCTCGAGTTGTTTACCTCTGTAGAGAAATCGCAGGAGATTTGAGGGGACCCCCAAACTGAGTTAGAGATTTTGCAGAAGATCCTGCACTAGGTCTGTGGCTTGTACCCAGAGCAACTTTGTTCCCCCGGATAAAAGGGAGATCTGGATCTGGTAAGCGGAGGAAGAAGAGTCTGAAAACTGATGCTCTTCGCTTCGAACCTTCTGTTGAGCTGTGCATGTTCCTTGTGTCCCGAGACCCAGAAGGCTGTTGGCGTTGAAAACCTCTGGGTGAAGAATAAAGCTCTCCGGGGGTAGTATTCAATCCCATTTGCGTTGAAGGGCGTGTCTCCTTGCTGCAGGATCTTCGCAAGCAGGGGTAACCTCATGAACCGCAGTTTGAGCATAGAAGGCAGCCGAATGGGAGGGCCAGGTCTGCGGCCAGATCAAAGTCGGGCAAGAGAAGCCATTAGCGGCGGCGGCAATGAGACCCACTGGATCTTCTCGCTCTATTGTGGTGTCTGCAACGGTGGGAGAGCCGAACAAGGCTGCTGTTAAGTCGGCGGCGGAGGGAGAGCCGAACAGGGCCAAGGTTGAGACGGCAGTGGCGGCCTCCAGGCGAGCAGAGAAAAACCTAGCGTATTCCATCTCGTACTATTGAGGAGAACTATTCACTTAATTGTTATTAATTAATTATTTTTTAATATTAATAAAAATAATAATTGTGAGCATTATCATGATGATTAATGTCTATTGATATTTATATTTTTTATCAAACATTAAAAAAGTAAGGGATTAATCAAAATTCTTTAACATTTCATTTCTATGCTTGAAAATCAATGAGAAATGTTCCAAAATCACCATGGTTTTGCCGACTTAAAAGGTTAAGAAGGTTGATAGTATGAAAAATATTTTGAAAATTAGATAAAATGTGAATATAAGATGGAAAAGAAATACAAAGTGATTTTCATCTTCCACTCTCATAGTATCATAAAGGTGGCCCACTCTTTCATCCCATGGTGTTTTGGAGATTCACCAACATCCAATTTCACTATGAAGTTCATGAGAATTAGTTCTCATCTCAAGCTAATGAGAATTACTTTTCATCTTAGCAATGTTCATTTTATTCTTATTACTAGTCAAGATAGATTTTTATTTTATTTTCAAGATTGGGGTTGGTTACCTCCTTATAATATCTTAGTTTCCTTTTTCCCTCTATCTCTTTACCACCCCACAATTTCTCCTTAAATTTTGAAATAATAATATTTTTAACATCATCCTCATTCTGTAAAATGATCTCCTCATTTACCCCCCAATGGTCTAGCCAAGACTAGGCATCCTTATGCCATACTCACTTGAGCTCAGATGGGGATTTTGGCTAGAGTTAAAATTTATTTTATGAAACATCTTGGATTCCATGTTGTATAAACTCTTCTTATGCATAAGATACCTAGTCGTAGTCATGCTTTCAATGGGAGAAATAATTACTTCAACCAAGAGGATAGGGTGGGAGGTATTTCCTTTAATCTTGGGATTGTAGGTTATAGATTGCCTTTGTATATGTTCAATATTCCTCCATGAGTCTCTATAGATACTACAACCTTAAACCTCACATACATATAAAAGAATATGAGCGATAACAGTCACAAAGGGTTTTTTTTTTTTTAAATCCAATATCCAAAGATATGCTAACTTACAATTATTTTCAAGCCCATAGTAAGATTCCCATCATCCACTTATCCTTTTCTCATTGCTATAATTCCAATTTTGTTTGTGATGGATGTTGATTCCAAGATATTTGTATGAAGGAACTTCCTCCATATAGTTTTATCATACATGAAAGTACTATATGTGATATTTTTTAATTCAATTATCGTGACTTTAGTTTTGTTAGTATTAATAGTCATGCTCATCTTGGAGCACGAATATTCAAGGATTCTTAGTTGACCGAGATCACAACTACTCCTTACCAAAATAACAATATTGTCGGCATACAGGAAAAGAGTTATGACTATATGAGTGATTGGGGAGCCAACACAATCTATTTTTTCTAGATACTTTTCTCTCTTATCAATATATATGCCAAAAATGCTATGGGATAAGGCACACCCTTGCTTGCCTATCATATTGCATTTAATTTCTACCAAACAACCCTTAATGGTCCTAAGTTTTTAAATTATATTCTCGTACAACCATGTCACAAGAACCCTCAAATCAAGAGGAATTGTTATCTCTTCTATCGTCTTCCACAACCTTATCCTAAGAATGATGTCAAAAGTTTTTTAAAGTCAACAAAACAACATAAGAGATCAATTTTATTATTACATAATTCCTATGCAATGATCATGAGGGTAACAATATGATTTACAGTTGAATGGTATATCATAAACTCAACTTGCACATTAGCTCTTTTATCATGGCTTTCAAGCGATACGCTAATCTTCGTTTTCCATATTAATTCCATACAACTTGGCTAAAATGTGGCTAATAATAATGGTCATATAACTAGACAAAAATCTTTTATCCCCACTTTTAAACATAGGCACAATGAGGCTCTACCTCCAAACTCAGGGAAGTCACGCCTACTACCAAATTAAAGAGCTTGTGTATGCAAGATATGATGATGGAACCTCCCATTTTAAATTTTTAGCTTGGTAGCCTTCAATATCCTTAGCTCTCCCTTGGTAAGCTGCATAAGCCAAAACTCATTGTATTCCAAAAAAAAATAGGTCATCCTCTATAGAGAAATTCAAAATGATGTCTTAAACTTTAAAGCTTTCATTAAAAAAATTTAAAATAAAAATTCGAGTTATTTTCTTTAATTTTACGAATTAAAATTTTCCTCCAAATCTTTGTAAAATTAGATTTAAAAAAAACAAACAAACCTTTCTATGTATATTAAAAGTATAACATATATTATTTTCTTTAATTTTACTAATTAAAATTTTCCTCCAAATCCTTGTAAAATTAGATTAAAAAAATAAATAATAACAAACCTTTTTATGTATATTATAATAATAACATATATACCATTATGAAATAAACACTAATCGTCCTTTTACAATTCCATTGAATAAGCCTTGATATTATAATGTATAATATTTTAAAGTTTAATGACTTATTAATTCCATTTTTATATTTTATTTATATTAATTAGTTTTTGTTAATATTTTTACTTAATAATTCATTAAAAAAAATCGATATTATCTTTTTCTTAAATATTAGTATTACACATTGATTAACCTGATGTAATACAAATTAATTGAAATTATTTGCTCATGGTTAAATTCCTTTAGGCATCATGGTATCATTCCTAATTTGATGAGTCAAGATATGTATCGTACAACATTGAATAAAAGTAAAGCTAGTAGAGCATGTTGTCAAAAAGCGGTGTTGGTACAAGGAATCCCTTAAAGCCCTTAATGAAAGTACGTTCCGTCATTATACAATGAAAGATAAAAATAAATAGCAACGCTATACCATACCATACCGTCTACGTATCTGGTTGGTGATAGTCGATTCTGAATGGTCCATCTTTTAATTTTATATAATATGAAGTGAGTATTTGTTAATATTTTATGTTATTTATTATTTATTTATTTATTAGATAGATAGATAGATAGATAGATAGATAGATAGATAGATAGATAGATAGATAGATAGATAGATAGAATGAATGAATGAATGAATGAATGAAAATGTTTTATTAAATTCATTATACAGAAATAAAAATTATAATTTTTTTAATGAAAATATAAAAAAAAATTAATATCAACCAAAATTTTATCACAACATATAAACAAGGTGTATATACTAATTAGTACTTGCTACTTAGCTTGAATATAGCTTAATTAAATAAAAAAATAATATGGACAAATAAAATAACTATTATAGTGTTGAATGTTATTACCAAAATAAAAAAATATGGTTAACTAATATTGTCTATATTAACATATACACACATACATATATATATATATATATATATATAGTAATAAGTCATCTTAATGGAGAAAAAAATATAATTCATGAAAATAGAAAGGGAAAAATGAAAAACAAAAAGTTAAATAAAAAAGAAACAAAATAAAAAAAAAAAAAATAGTAACTAACAGAAATAGAAGTTACTAAAGAACCCATCATAAGACTTCAAGCCAATCAAAATTAAACTAAATGCTTAATATCATGCATAATTAAAATAATTAATAATAATTGATATAGAATCATCCTAGCTCGTCTAAAAATTCAAATGATTCCCAAACTCAAGTAAAATATATTTTTTATTTTTTTATTTTTTATAATTAAATAAGAATTATTTTAAAATTTATTCATTATCACTAATATTTATTTAATGTTTAGTGTTAAGTTAATAAATAAGTTGAAATTTTTCTATGGTGGTAATGGAGATCATGACAATGATAGGGTGTTGTGCTAAGGCATTTTGTGGTGTAAAGGTCACTAGTTCTGAATTAATTGGGAAAAATCCTAGCCATGCTAAGGGCTAGTTTGACTCACCTTGGTGCATTCCCCTATTAACTTTGATGAATTAGATACCTTTGAGTCAGATGTACCACTTATCTCAAAACTCACATTACCCAACAAATAAAATAAATATACATTTATTTTTTTGTAATTTTGGTAAGACCTTTCATTTTTTTTTTTCTATTTTTTTGTTTTTCCATCTTCATCAACATGTCCATATACATCCACTTCTCTCAAAACTCATATTACCTCGCAAACAAAATAAATAAATAAATTGATTTTTTTTTTTAAGTTTCTTAAGACCTTTCATTTTTTTTTCTATTTTTTTCTTCTTCTTCATCAACATGTCATCACCTTTTAACCAAAACCCCACTAACATAAATAAATTGAAATTTTACTTTTATACAATAAATTATATTTATAGAGATAAAATTCAGTTATATATAATCGTTAAATTGTATTAATTAGATATTCATAAACAAATTCTGTTCTCTCCCCTATTCTAGTGCCCTTCCTCACCTCTATTCTAGGGCCCTTCCTCACCGGAGTTAGGTCCAATCTTTCTCTAACTTCATTCTTACTCTGATTGGAGTTAGACCCAATCTTACTATACCAAATAAAAGTAAGAAGGCTTGAATATAAATATCTAATTTGGTACGAAGGTGAGATTGGACTTATAACGAAATGAGAGTGATGAGAGTGAGATTGGACTTAATTCTAGTGAGGAGGTATGGATAAGGATATTTTTCTACAACAGTGGATAAGGATTCTTTTTCTACAATAGTTCACAACTCAGGCGTTTTTGTCTTCATCTTCAAAATCTCGAAATCTCGGTTCAATCTTTGTCCAGTTGGATACCCTTACTTCTCTATCATTTGTTAAAGCAACTAATTCTAACAAATGGACTATAGCTATATTGAGTTAGCTAGGCTCAATGCGTTCATCCAACATTCCAAAATTATAACATAAGTTCTCACCATCTTGCCCCTATACAACACTTTCATACTTGTCGACGGTTCCACCAACAATTTTGTCATCAATTGGTGGGAATGAGTGTGTACAAGCCCTATACAACACTTTCACACTTGTCGACGGCTCCACCAACAACTTTGTCATCAATTGGTGGGAATTATTGTGTACAAGCCCTTCATGTAGGTAGCTCTTCTGTCAACCGTTAGCAAAATAGCTTCTCAAATTAACCTCAAGACAAACTTTCCATGGTCGTGATCATGACTTCTTCACTTGCGAGCATCCTTTGGCAACTTACCCTTCACAGATGTCTTCACATAGATACAATATGGGCAGCATGATAGCTCTCTCATCCATGTCATTATCTTTCAATACCTTCATTATAAATTAGCAATAGCGCTTCCCTACTCAATGCAACGATTAATACCGAATTGGCACAACGTTTGAATCTCCTTCGCCATTGTCTACAATGGCCTTCTCCTTAAAGCATTTTCACTTTTCAGATATTGGAAAGAGTCTTTAGCACTTGGTATCCCACACCAATGGCTTGCAGATCGGGCAATATTGCCGAGATCTTATCATCTTGAAACAATGAGAAAGCGGGGTTTCTTTCTTCTGATGTTGTTCGGCCTTTCTATCCAATGACCATTCTTCTTGATGAGTGAAATCCATACAAATGATTCAGGTTAATCAATTTTTATTTTTATTTTCAATTAAAGAAATTGTGCTGGAAATAACTTTTAGGAGAATATTATAGTCTTGTCAGAATTTAACAAGTTTTAATTTAACTATAAAACTCGTAGAAACCAAATCTCCACACATGACCATCATTGCACCACAGCCTGACAAACAACTTACCCAAAGATTCACCTTAGCCAGTGACCATCACATACTGTGTTTGCATGATGCTCGTTGGTCACAGATCGTCGAAGCCAATCCATATCAATTCCCAGCGCAGTGTCCACTTTTATAATGGCCTACAACTTACCCAAAGATTCACCTTAGCCAGTGACCATCACATACTGTGTTTGCATGATGCTCGTTGGTCACAGATCGTCGAGGCCAATCCATATCAATTCCCAGCGCAGTGTCCACTTTTATAATGGCCTACATGATTGTCATGGCTCTGCTCACGTATTACTTGCTCGTCAGCAACTCATTCATCAAATATTCATGGGAGGGCGTTCTACAAAATGAGCTGTACACTCCTCACGCGTGCATTCACCAAAGGTACTCAAATCTTCAATGGGATGCGGTTGTCATATGGCATCGGCCTTCCTCATGGCCACCTCCTCAAACTACATGAAAATGGATTTCTTCACGCACTTTAACACAGGGATTGACATATTGCATTCTCCATCATTAACCAAACAAACACGTTATTCTACTCGTCTATGTCCCTTGGCCCTACCGTTAGGGAGTGAGGCAATTGAGAAATTTTTATTAACCAAATAATGTTACAATTATAAATATAATGAGCTTTGTTTAAATATATAATAACTATTTTAGATACATAATATTTTAGGTAAGAAAATATCTCAATCACACACTAATTTATGAATTTAATATAAAGAGAAACAATTCAACTTAATTAATAGGAATAAACTCCAAACTCCTCCACATAGAGATGACCAATAATTCACTAATTTATATGCTTATACATATTTAGACAAATGAAAGTTATATATTCACAATATTGAAAACATACCAAAGATTGGAACCCACGATAGTAGGTTCTATATAATTCTTACTACAATATGAAAAAATCAATATAATAACAAGCTTTATAAGGTAGCTTAGAGAATTCTTTAATTATTATACATTTTGGAGTTTTTGCTCAAAATATTATGAAACAATTTTTAGCGAAATTTTGATCATTTGTTGTTTAAAATATATTTTTAAAATTTTTGGGGCACTTGGATTGTGGATAATTGTAAGATCTCAAACTTTAATAATTTAGTCAGATATGGCAAATTCTAGTGTTTTCAATAAAATTACATTCAGTAACAACCATGAACATAGACGTGATCTGGAAATGCAGCCTTTTACTTATATTATTAATCGAAAATAGAATACATGTCCATACAATAAATTTGAGTTCCTGCAAATGGCATACTTGGCTGCTCCTTAAAACAGGAAACAAACACTAAGCACATTCGTAGACCCTGGATGGATCCACCAGATAAATTCACCATGGGGTTTTCGTCCTGCGATCAATGTTAGAATTGGCTAGGCCAAGTTCTCAACCTAAACATAATAAGATAGATAAAACCATAATGATTCTAAATGCCTAGCTTCTCTCCCCTTTTATAGGCTTGATGGACTTTTTAAAGACCTTATTTTATTATTTTTCTCGGAAACCAACAACAAATACCATGGGTCAATACCATGGGAAAATACCACGGTAAGTACCATGGATCGATTCTATCCACTTTGATTGGATCAAGAAAGGGAATATTACAAATCCTCCGGCCCAAAGATTGCTTGTCCTCAAGCGATCTACTTCTATCCACAACAGAAGCATTTGTACATTGATACCAGAAAACCATGCAACTCGATGTACTATTTTATTCCTCCATGTCGAATGGTCCTGAATGGATCCTCCAATACTTGGATCCCAAACAATCCTCCGACCAATCCTCCCCTCAATAGATTTACCTGGATCCCAAACAATCCTTTCACCAATCCTGCCCCAATGGATTCTCCCGGATCCCAATGCCACCTAAATCCTGGGACCTGTGGGTTATGGTACCATTTCAACCCTCCATCACTTCTCGCACCAAAGGGCCCAAGCTACAATATGCCTTCGGCTGTGAGCATCCTCCAAAGAATCAACCTATCAATAGAATACCAACTCATAATCTCTCTCCAATCCATACTTGGGGAGGGATGAATATCTGCAAATCTATTATGTTGATGTTGTTCCATGCTCAATTCATGCTTCTCTACTTGGTTACCCAACATGAGGCAGTTGGAGAACTCTTCCCTTCTCTTCCTAGTGTATAAAGGTGGGTTGTTGGTAGAGTTAAAAGACTTATCTATGTACTCATATAGAGAGCTACTATGGAAATCCCAATCGTACTCCTCTTGCTGCTTTATGAGGGATTTGAGTCGTTTCTCAACATTAGACAACTTGGTCTTTGATTCGGCACATACCCCTATGAGTTCCTCAATTTTTCTGTTCTCTTGTAAGGTGGTGTCTCGGACTTTCCAGACTTTCTACTTCAGCAACATAAGATCTGTCTTGAAATGCTTGATCCTTTCTCGAAAGTCTTCTACTGGAAATTCTAGTGCCATGCTGACTGTCTCTGTATCTGTTTGCACCTGATGCCCAACGACCACATCTTCAACTTGAGCCTTTGAACAACCCTCTAGGAATGGTCCATTTTGAACATTATGTTTGTCATGTTGCTCCTTGTGATCATACTCATCATGCTGGTTCACTATGGCTGGATCCTCACTTAAATCTCCCAAGTCTAATTCATCTATGGAGACAATATGTTCATCCCTTTCAACTGTCGAACATAGATGTATTGGTGGAATTTTATGTATACGTGATTGTTCATATTCTTCATGGATATTCCCCTAGGGATCTACAAATTCCATTGTATAGGAATCAACCTCATCAATGGCATTAGGTAGAATTTCCTCATGCACTTCCAAATGTTTATCATCGTGCAAGCCTCCCTGAATAATGTCATGATGTTGCTCACCATCCTGAAGATCAATAGACCCATCTACAAAATATTCCCGATGATTTGAAGTAATCTCCTCTTCTTCTGTCTCTGTTGCCTTCTTCTTATCACCTGGATAGGAATGGTTAAGGACCCAAGGTCCCTTGCAGATAAAGCATAATCCTCTCCTCTTTAGTTCATTCTTGCTGCAGATTTTGTTCTTTCTTTGATTATCATTTTGGTCTATGGAGATATGGCTACTTAAAGGACCATATAACCTCACTAGTACATCAAGGATTTTCTGGTTGTTTTTCAAAATTTCTTCAAGACGATTCATCTTCACATATCAAGACAAAGAAATATAAAAAAATGTATTTTGCCTTCTCACATTTTGATTTTGGCCCTAATGAAACTAGGTTAAGTTGGTGCCAGCAAAAGTATATAAATAACACAACCTCTTGAAATAATATTTTAGCACTTGATTTGGAGATATGTTGCCCAAATACACGTTCCCTTTTGCACAAGACAATATTCTGATTTCAATGTATGTGTAAACTCATCTCATGATGGCAGACTTTAGCAGGCCCCGAAATGATGCACTATGAAGGAATACGCTCAACAACACTATATATATATATATATATATATATATATATATATATATATATATATATTAAATCCTTATAGCTCCCAAACTAAACTCAACTTTATGTTCCTTCCCTTTGCTTTATAAATCAAATCCCTAAAAAAATTATCAACTCCTGTCATAATTTTCAAAACTATAAACATGGCTTAAAATTGTGAGTCAAATTCATTAACCCACTTTCACACTCCAAATACATCTATGATACCACTGTAAGATCCAAAACTTTAATAATTTAGTCAGATCTAGCAAATTCTAGTGTTCTCAATAAAATTACATTCAGTAAAAACCATGAACATAGATGGGATTTGGAAATGCATCCTTTTATTTATATTATTAACTGAAAATAGAATACATGCCCATACAATAAATTTGAGTTCCTGCAAATGGCATGCTTGGCTGCTCCTTAAAATAGAAAACAAACACTAAGCATAATCGTGGACCCTGGATGGATCCACCAGATAAATTCACCACGGGGTTTTCGTCTCGGGATCAATGTTAGAACTGGCCAAGCCAAGTTCTCAACCCAAACACAATAAGATAGATAAAACCAGAATGATTCTAAATGCCTAGATTCTCTCCCCTTCTATAGGCTTGATGGACTTTCTAGAGACTTTATTTTATTATTTTTCTTGGAAACCAACAACAAATACCATGGGTCAATACCATGGGAAAATACCACGGTAAGTACCATGGATCGATTCTATCTATGACTTTGACTAGATCAAGAAAGGGAATATTACAATAATTCATTACTTAATCTTGTGATACCAACAAATACTTATTGGATTCTCGGCAAATTTGACCTAAAAATAATCCAAAAAAAGCTCCAAAACATATAACACATAGACTACATAACAATGCCAGGCATTGTCTAACTATTATGCATTTTGGATTTTTTGGTCTAAATTTGGTGTAATAGCTTTTGATGAAATCTTGATATGTTGTTGGTTAAAATATGTTTTTGACTGCATATATGGATTCAACCCCCTAAAAAACAGCTAGGCCACTTGAATTAGGGAGAGTTCACAAATCATACTAAAAATACGCCTAGAAAACATTCAAAGAATTGGGGAGAGTTCACAAATTATACTGAAAATATGCCTAGAAAACATTCAAAACTTAAAAAGAGATATATAATGAAGGTTAATAACTCTTGGTAAGTATATTTATTTACATCTTATTCCTATCCAATTTTAAGCACTTGCTTAAAATAATGATGTAGACAATAATTGGTGGTGTATATGTTATTTAAGTGAATATGAGTTATTTTCAACAATTTTAATTTTGAGTGGTTTTATTTGCAAAACTTAACCATACAAAATCAATGCACAAATGTCTAAAAATTAGGGCACAAATATTGCAATTGCATTCATAAATTATGACATGAAATTTTTAAGAATCTACGTGCCATTGTGTTATTGCGCTAAGAGGCACTCTAGAATTCATAAGGATAAAATTTTGTTTCACTTTAAAAGAGGTTTGTATTTTAAGAGATTTGATCTTATTTTGGCCCTTGGTAGATGCCAAGTTAAGATGGATCTAGGCTGATGTAAAGGTTGCAATAAGACCTTCAAGTTATAATGTTTGAAAAATGGGAGAGGTGTTCTCCAACCCAATATAATAGTGATGTTGTAATGTTTTGTAAATATTTTGTTGAGATTGCAACAAGATGATGAGCTTAGTGGAAAGAAGTCGCCTTCACTAAGTGGGCCCGCAGGCTATTTTTGGCGCAAAGTCTATTTTTTAGACTATGTCTATTTTTAGACATATGGATCATGTTCTATGAGTTGCAGGATGCTATTTGTGGATGGTTGGTCAAGTCGGAAAAAATAGATGGACTTCTATTTTTAGACATATTGGGCGGAATATATTTTTAGATTGCCAGTCTAAAAATAGATATGTCGAATATTATTAGCTCTTAATAATATTTGGACTATAAACATTATCTTATTATCTTGGAGCACTTAAGTTAAGTGCACAGATGTGGAACAAGAGCTGACAGAAGGAATTACGCTATTCCTGAGGGTTAAGTGGAGCTATTGCATGGATACTTCAGTTAGAACTCATGTGAGAGAGTTTGGTAGAGTTGATTGAGGAAGCTAATGGAGTTGTGTTCAGTTTAACTAAGCTAAACATAGTTGAGCTAGTTGTATCTAGTCTAACTGATTGATACACTAGTGAGAGTGGTGTGAATCAATTATTAATTAATTCACTAATTATAAAATCATTAATCAACTAAAGAATACATCAGTTAACTTCAGTGCATGGACAATTTCAGTGGAGTCCAGTGAAGAGATAAGTGAAAGAGTAGTGTGACTATCAGTTGTGACTATATTGTTGCATGATTTGCAACAACCAGTGATTGGAGATGCCAATGAGGATTGCGCAGTACAAGCCAGGTGGTTCGAAGTTATTTATGATCCATTCTTCAGCATTGATTGCGTAGTAGAGGCAGGCTATCAGGTGGCAAGGATTGGAGCATGTGTTTTGCTAGATCTAGCTTGATTAGTGTGTAGCAATTGGAGATTGTACCGAGAGTTTATGAGGAGCTTTGTATGATGATTGTTACATGATCTCTATGACATATAATATACAGATAGTTGGGGGTTTTCAGCTTTAAGTTTTCCCATAAAATACTGTGTTCATATGTGTGTTTGTTTATGGTTTTAATATGCGCATGCGATTGTTTTTTATTTCCGCAATTAATGATCAATGGTAGAAGAGATTTCGTATTGTGCATGAAGTTAAAATAGTGTATGATCAGGAGAATCTCAGTGGATAACATATCATTTATTCAAATTTCTACATATTTTGACTAAGTAAAATTACATAAAAATAAAAATAAAAATAATATAAAATTGATAATTACTAATTGTATTTATAAATATAATTATAATTCACAATTAAACCATATCCATCGATTTACCAAAGAGAAATGAAATATCTTGAGATACAAATCCTTTTTAAAGTAAAAAGAAAATTGATCTCTCTAACTACTGGATAGATCAAGAATTAAAATGGATCTCAACTTATTTTATTATATTGAAAAACAAATATATATATTTTTCAAAATTAAAGATTATAATTTATATTAACTAATATTAAATTAATAATAATGAACGAGAAAATCAATTACTATTATATTTATTTAACAAGAATTAATAATTTTCCAAATGTCTTTTAATCTTCATTACTTCAATTTAAATATCAAAGCAGTCATTTAAAAAATAAAAATAAAAATGTTTAAATTAATCAAAATATAATCCGTTAACGGCGATCATTAAAAGTCAAGTCACAATTAAAAAATAAATGAATATAGAATTAATCCAAATATAATCAAGTTAACAAAGATCATTAAACGTAATAGAACGAGGCCATATATTTATTTAATAATGAAGAAAATAAAATTTTAAATATCATAAAACCATTCGAAATAAAAATTTATCATAGAAAATTACTGCATGGGTAAGAATTCATCAAATTTATACCATGTAACATACAATTACAATGACAAAATTACCCATTAACCTTCGCGCATGTTCCCTTGATAACACATTACCTACAGATTGGTAGGGAGATGGCTGATGGAAAGCTGACAAATGGTAAACATAGAGAATGATGATGTTGAACACAAAGCGGTGAATATGAAGTAGCGAGGAGTTGGTAAGAGGTCACCATCAGGCGCTGGTAAAGGCAGTCATTCATAGTTGTATAATAATGTGAAGAAAGGTTTACTCAAATGCTCATTGGCTGTTTTTACACCAAATGGAATCAATTGGTCCGTTTTTGCCGCTGTAAATGACCAGTCGCATGGAGAGTGGCGACAGTCCAATTCCACGTGAAATCTAATAAATTAATTAATTACCACCTTTTGTCACAATAAGTTTGACCCACGGTTAACGTGACGAATCCCTTGGTTTGGGTGTTGCTTTTAGGTGCAGGAAGCACGACAATATTAAAAGGGCAGTCATATCAGGGATCATATCAGGGATCAAATTTGTTGACTATAAATCGCCTTAACCAGTTTCCAGGTCCCACCACAGAGAATTTAACCTGTAGGATATTGGAGTCGGATGAATAAAGAATGGAATTGAATTGAATGTGGCAGTGTAAATGTTATAATAGGCAGAATATATGGGATTTTTCACAGGGAATTTAGTGATATAATTTGAAGTAGATTTTTTTTTTTTTTTTTTAATGCATAAATATATTCAAGACAAATTTTACAGATTAAAGGATTTAAATTTGAGCGTTTATTAGTTAGATTAAGTTTATATTTTTACTTTTGTTTAGAATTTGTTTTTTGAGTGAATACAGGAATTGGCAGTTTCATGAGTGCCTACTTATGCAGCTTTTTTTTTATAAATATTAGTAACTTGCTGGATTTGAATTTTGAATGTTTTGGTACATAACACTTTATTTTTATTGGCTAATTAAATCGAATTTGAATTATGAATTTTTTGGTACACAACACTTTATTTTCAATTGTCAATTAAATTACTCTCATAAATTAGATTTTGATAAAAAATTAATGATATTACAAGTTTAAATTGGGTAGATTTCAGGATTATATATATATATATATATATATTAATGAAAACAGGTTAATATAGCCATAGTCTAATTAGATTGCTTTTTCGCTCTGAAAATCATGGAAATTTTGGTAAGATTTAAAAAAAATCCGGCAGGGATTTTTGTAAATCCACGTTATAACTATCAAACTTTAATATTTTGTGTGCCTTAAAAGGTTTTTGATGACGCTGAATCCATTTCCACCATCAAAATCATGATTCAAACACTCTTACCATAAGATTTCTTAAATTTTTTGGACCCAAATTCAATTGTGCAAACAATTTCTCCGTTTCGTTAAACAACTCTTATATATATATATATATACAAGAAAATATGTAGAGTTACCTTTCATTCAAAACATAGACAGTTGGACTGCCACTTCAATAATATACTGCTGCTGCGGTGCAGAAAAACATCCAATCCCAACTACTGCTCCAGTCTTCAAAACATGTAAACCAAACCATTGAATTCAGTATTTGCTTACAGCTACTTTGTCGTCGTTTGAAGCGTAAGGGAATGGCCTTGCAGTTAGGGCGAAGCTTATTTTCCAGGTTATTGGTGCATAAATGCGCTGGGCAGAAAATGCCCGCAGTAAAATTAAAACAGGTACATAATTTTGCTGTAGATATTTTGTCTTGACCGTATTTATGAGCCCGTTGTTACGCTCCCTCATCCGCTGCTGAATTTCAGCATTACTCCATTTATTTCTAGAAACAGCTGGAGTAAATATCTGGAAAATAACTGAAGTAATTTCCTTAATTTTTGGAAACTAACTGCAGTAATTTCCTTAAATTATGGAAATCAACTGCACTTCATTTATTTCTTGTTAGGAGCTTCTAAGTGGTCCATTACTCCCATTGCAGTTCTCTCCCATGATCAGTGGAGCATTTGACACATAGCCAACAGAAGCTTGATGGAAGCTGGGCTATATAGTTTTCTGTTTGGTCCCCAAGCTCACTAATTCAATCCTTCAGTTTTTCACCATCAACTAGAATTAGCAGAGCTTGGAAGCCCTTTCAGATTTTCAGATTTCAAACCTTTCTATCTCAAGACTGCGCATAGTGATCCTCATCCTTGCGTCCTCATGACAATCTCCAGCGAGTAATAATCTCACACAGCGTGAAGAAGATCAGCCATGTGCGTGGACTAGACTTGTGTTGAAGAAAAAGACGAATTGAAAACTGTGTTGAAGACCTGCGTTGAACGCTGTAATGCGTTGAGTGGTATGCATAAAGTTTTACATACTATATTATATTATAAATCCTCAAGTGATAGATTGAAGTTTTACTTCTTTCATGAGTGAAAGGTTAACGTAAAATCTGAAATAAAAGTGGAGTGGAGAACATTTATAAAACAGAGCATTTATATGTGCCAAAGTTTGTTTTCTACCACGGTAAAATCAGTTAATCAAAAAATATATTTCTAATGACAAAGCAACCAACGAATGAGCCTATTTGGGATTTTATCTAAATTTTCTGCTGGAAGCTTTACATAAGCCACCAATGGCTGGAGGTATGTTTTATGTTTTTACTGGGCATTATAGTTTCATATTCCGCATATAGTTTTTACTGGGCATTTAAAAATTGTTTTTAATTGCTTACATTGAAAACATTAAAGAAATTGTTTATCCATGAATTTTATTTTTTCTGAGCATAAAATTGTTTATGCATGAGTATTTATTTAGTAATTAAATACTAACATTTGGTATCATTTTTT